>SJYC01022990.1:0-193736 GCA_006408675.1 Madoqua kirkii | reverse complement strand
TATAAGAGACAGGAAACGTGCTGCTCAGGCCTCTCCCACCCCATCCCCAGCCCCACCCCCAACCCCACCCTCACCATCTCTTCCTCCTTCGGTTTGCCTCCTCTGTCCACCCCGGACTAGATGTTCAGCAACAGCTGGTCTCCTTCATTTCATCTCGACAAGTCTTTATTGATGATGCATTATTTGCTCGTCAAACAGATCTGCCTTTCCAAACACTTACAGTCCTGGGCTTGGCTGCACGTCTGCCTGGTAAATCTGTATTTGCACACGTTGGAGTTGTCAGCTCGGCTCAATAGAGACAAAAAGCGCTGTGCATTGGATGTAGGCGTCTGGGGGAGAGTTTCTGAAGCTCAGGGATTTTGTTTGACTAGCCGTGCGCCGCCTTACCTACCCAAGCCTCCCTAAACCGTATTTATAAATCATTTAGATATTTTATTACTAGATTTACCATCTCGCCCAGCGTTTTGGCTGTCGTGCTGCAGTATCCAATAAATCAAGTGCTAAATGAGAAATGGGTAAATTGGAGCTTCACTGAGAAGAGACGCATGTTATGTGAAACACGCAGGAAAAGAAATCACACGGCCTTTTGTCCCCTTGTATTTCTCACCAAAGCACCAGGAAAGATGCTTACAAGGGACGCTCACCTTTTATCTTTGAGATGACCCTAACTCCATGTCACTTGTCATTTTCTGCTCTATGTGCTTGAACTTCTGGTTGGAAAAGCCACTCCTATTTTCACAATAGAAAACAAGCTCTTGAGACCCCCTGATCATGATGAAAATGAAGTGTCTGCCTCATGTTTCACTGCATATAAAGCCTTTCTAAGTACATGATTTCTCTCTGTCTTCACAATACACCTGGTGTTCATGATGGACTCTGTGTGAAGTGCTCGTGTGGTGCCTGGCATCTAGGAGGGACACTCTGAGTGGATGGTGGTCAGGGAGGTGTTATCCTTATTCTTGTTTACAGATGGGAGCTCAGAGAGGTAAAGCTAATTGACTAAAGCCACACATTCTATAAAGAGTAGCTGCCTGCAATGGAAGGTCATCTTTAGCCAGAGGCCAGGGCCACTCTGGGGTTCTTTTCTCTATAAACAACTGTTACAGAGTCATGCCTTCCTCTCGACCTGCCCAGATGCCAAAATAATCTGATGAAATGCTTTTCTGCCCCTGTTTTAAGAGGAACTTAATACCAATAAGGGGTCAAGGGAGGAAGAAGGAGAGGATTGGAAAGTAGAAGTGAGTCAAGCATTTTCTAGGTGTCATGTAATATGTAGTTTAATGCTTCAAACGAACTACTGGGGAATATTATCTCACTGTTTCATAAATAAAGAAAATAGGCACAGAAAGTTCAGAAAACTTGCTTAGTATTACAGAGCTGATGAGAGAAGAATCTGGGATTTCAAAACAGATGTGTTAAGAATTCACGTCTGTCTTAGCATGAAACTAACCATGGGCTTGGGCTACTGCAAAGGAGGGTCAAGAAAGGGCTGGCTTCTTAAAGACCATCTGGTTCGGTGGCCTCACCTTGGACTTGATGGCTGTGGAAAAGACTTCAGGAACCTTCATAGTGAGTGGCTTACTTGTGTCCGACTCTTTGCAACCCCATGGACTACAGCCCACCAGGATCCTCTGTCCACGGGATTTCCCAGGCAAGAATACTAGACTGGGTTGCCATTCCCTTCTTTAGGGGAGCTTCCGGACCCAGGAACTGAACACAGGTCTCCTGCACTGCATGCAGATTCTTTACTGTCTGAGCCACTAGGGAAGCCTCCCTGCATTTTATGAAATTACATTGTATATGGAGGTGTGGCTAAGAGTATATCCTTGGGGGGTGGGTTCAATAACCTCACATAAGCAGATGACACCACCCTTACGGCAGAAAGTGAAGAAGAACTAAAGAGCCTCTTGATGGAAGTGAAAGAGGAGAGTGAAAAATTTGGCCTAAAGTTCAACATTCAGAAAACTAAGATCATAGGATCCAGTCCCATCACTTCATGGCAAATAGATGGGGAAACAGTGGAAACTGGCTGACTTTATTTTTCTGGGCTCAAAAATCACTGCAGATGGTGATTGCAGCCATGAAATTAAAAGACGCTTACTCCTTGGAAGGAAAGTTATGACCAACCTAGACAGCGTATTAAAAAGCAGAGACATTACTTTCTACACAAAAGTCTGTCTAGTCAAGGCTATGGTTTTTCCGTGGTCATGTATGGATGTGAGAGTTGGACTGTGAAGAAAGCTGAGCACCGAAGAATTGATGGTTTTGACCTGTGCTGTTGGAGAAGACTCTTGAGAGTCCCTTGGACTGCAAGGAGATCCAACCAGTCCATCCTAAAGGAGATCAGTCCTGGGTGTTCACTGGAGGGACTGATGTTGAAGCTGAAACTCCAATACTTTGGCCACCTGATGTGAAGAGCTGACTCATTTGAAAAGACCCTGATGCTGAGAAAGACTGAGGGCAGGAGGAGAAGGGGACAATAGAGAATGAGATGGTTGGATAGCACTGACTCGATGAACATGGGTTTGGGTGAACTCCGGGAGTTGGTGATGAACAGGGAGGCCTGGCGTGCTGCGGTTCATGGGGTCGCAAAGAGTCAGACACTGAGCAAATGAACTGGACTAAACTGACCTGGGTTCATATTAACCAAGAGAAACTGAAATAAGTTTATGACTGACTGATCTATTTCAACACCCATTTATAAATGGCGAAACTGACACCAAGGAAGGAAAGATGTGTTTCTAAGCTTTGTGATTGGTGGAGTTGGAACCTGTCTCTAGTGTCCAGACTCCTGGCTCACACTGAGTCCTCTCCCCTGATGGTAGCCTGAGCTGTTTCTCATGTTGGTAAAGCACTGAGCTCAGAGATCGGCACATTCCATGCCATCTGTTTGAATCTGGACCAGCCAGGTTGTCCTGGGCAGACCTGTGCCTGAGTGGTCTCAGAAAGCACAGGGGTGAGTCGACCTTGCCCAAGAACAGAGGACCAAAATGGCAGTCGATGTTCTATCAAAGCTCAAAGAGGTTTCAGTGTGAGAAAGGGTCGGAGCTTGGTTTTGTCTGAAAGGGCAGCTTCTGAGCCTTCATATCTCTCAGGTTTATAATTTCACTTTGTTTCGCCTCCCATCCCGGCCATGCTAGTCATTTTGGCAAAAAGAGCACTGGATGGAAGAAAGACAGGTCTGTCCCTGCAAGAACAATTTCTCTGTTGTCTGTGCAATGCCACCCAATATGATAAGTGAAATGTCGATACTTCAGACTCCATGGGTCAGGATATTTATTCACTTTCTTTAGTTATCGCCAAGTTCAGCCAGCTGGCCAAGGAGCAGGTTTTAACTTCTTTAACAAGTAAAGACCCGCTGTGAGGTGGTAACATATCTTCCAGCGTCATCTTTTTGCAGCTCTTTGGATTTCTCCAAGTCTTTGCCCACTGGTGCTGGGCCATGGACCTGGGACGACAGGGCAAGGCACTGCGAGCAGAGAGAGCTCGGGTCCACGTGAATTTCGCTGGTCAGGGCCAGAGAAATCCCAGACCCCCTGACGTCTGACTCAGTGCCTCATTGAACTGTTCTCAACCACTGAATCAGTTTACAGCAGTGGTTTTACCTCCCAAGCACCATCTGGCTGTATTTGGAGACATTTGTCACAACCAGGGAGCTGGAATTGGCATCTGGTGGGTAGAGGCCAGGGGTGCTGAAAAACATCCCACAGTACCCAGGGCAGCGCCCACAACAAGGAGCTCTCCAGTCTAAAATATCAGCAGTGCTGAGGTGGAAAGATCCAGGGTAGAGGTTCAGGCTGCGTCAGATTACCAGCATGACCACCACACACTGGATATCTACCACACTGGCTCCTAATGAGATGCTTATGGCAAAGAACTATCCAGCTGCAAGTATTCTTTGTGTTGAGGCTGAGAAAGCCTGATTCAGGGTCGTGGGGTTCTAAGCAACAGAAACCAGCCAAGCCAACCTAAATCTAGAAGGGGCTTCTCAGGTGGCTCAGTGGTAAAAGAATCTGCCTGCCAATGCAGGAGACCTGGGTTCAATCTCTGGGTTGAGAAGATCCACTGGAGAAGGAAATGGCTACCCACTCTAGTATTCATGCCTGGGAAACCCCAGGGACAGAGGGGCCTGGTGCCCTACAGTCCATAGGATCACAGAGTCGGACATGACTCAGGGACTGGGCAAGTATGCATGCAAGTATTGTAAGGGGAGGGGTTAGCAGACAGAAAGAGAGGAACAACGATGTACCAGGCCCTGCAAAGATGGGGGATGAGGCTGCTCCAGCGTGGAGCAGGGACTTTAACCAAGTCTCCTCCAAGTGCTCTGCAGACTCGGCAGGTCCTGCTCTTTCATTACCCGCAAGGGGGTGTAAATACCTGGAGAGAGAGTCTGATTGGCTGCTCTCGAGCTGGGCCCACACTGGCCAGAGGTCAGGTGCCTCCAGAACTGCATGTGAAGGGCAGGGGGCCAGTCCCAGAGAGGGGAGAACTGAGGTGCTCTCAGCAGAAGAGGGCTAAGCACTGATTGGGCAGAGCAACAGGTGTTACCTTAGAACCATCATGTGCTGTTAACAGAAATGCCTTGTGCTTCTCTTACAGGACTCCTCTCCGAAGACTCAGGCTGGCAGACATTGTCACCAACCACATGGGGAATTGAAGCAAAGGCCTCTGAAACTGCAAAACCCACTGAAATGGATTTTGAGAAGAATACCCGGGTGTCTGGTAAGGTGGCCTTTCATTTCCTATTTTTCAATGACACTGTGTTTTTCATTTCATGTACTGATCTGACCAAATGTACTGGGTTGCTACTGTGTCTAGGCGCTATGCTAGGGTTCTGCACATAAACAGGTATGGACCTCAGCTAGGAAGAGCCTGCAGTCTAATAGGGGTGAGAGAGAGATAGGATCAGGGAGAAAGAAGGGGATGGGGAAGAAATGGGACAGAGATAAAAAGATATCAAAAGCTGGGACTTAACTGGCAGTCCAGTGGTTAAGACTCTGCATTTCCAGTGCAGGGGACCCATGTTGAATCCCTGGTCAAGGAACTAGATCCTACGTGCCGCACTATGAAGCAAAAAAAAAAAAAAAAAAAAAAAAAAATAAACTGATCTGACCAAATGTACTGGGTTGCTACTGTGTCTAGGCGCTATGCTAGGGTTCTGCACATAAACAGGTATGGACCTCAGCTAGGAAGAGCCTGCAGTCTAATAGGGGTGAGAGAGAGATAGGATCAGGGAGAAAGAAGGGGATGGGGAAGAAATGGGACAGAGATAAAAAGATATCAAAAGCTGGGACTTAACTGGCAGTCCAGTGGTTAAGACTCTGCATTTCCAGTGCAGGGGACCCATGTTGAATCCCTGGTCAAGGAACTAGATCCTACGTGCCGCACTATGAAGCAAAAAAAAAAAAAAAAAAAAAAAAAGATTATTAAAGAAAGTTTGGTTTGAGGGGAAAGAGGAATTAGCCATGGAATATCAGAATCCCACTTGGGCCATCGTGATTCTTCCGTGAACCTGCTCCCCCATCAGCAAAGGGAGAAGACAGGCCAGGAAGGAAGTGTTGCCACTGGCCAAAGGCGCACTGGTACCCCCAGAGCAGCGTTCAGCGAGCGGGGGAGTGCCACCCTGCTGTTCCCCACGTGTGTTCGTTACTGTGGGAACGATGCTCCCCCAGGGACCCTCCCCTGGCCTGCACAAGGCCACGGCAGTGTTGGCACGGGAGACCCTGCATCTGTTCCTTTTATTTGTTCTGTTAAAGAAAAAGGCCCATTGAGGGTGCACTGGGGGATCCAAGCCACTGGTCACAGGGCAATTATTTATTACGAGCCTTGAATACCTTCCTGATTGTATAAGGTTTTATTGTGTTTTTACATGGAGGGCAGACTTGCAGAGTCAATTTGGCAGCCGAGACAGGGAGGAAAAAAGGGCTTTCAGGGATCATTCTGGGAGTTGAAAGTTCACCTCGAGGCAGAAGTTCAGAGATTTGGTGTGATCCTGGGACTCCACCAGGAACCTCTTGAATCCCCATTAGCGCTTAACTCTCCATGGGAAGTCATAAAGAAAGACATTCCCCCTTCTTCTGACGATAATGTGACTTCCCCTCTAAATAGCACAACTGTTGGACTCTAGGACACCTGAGGAAATCAGGTCCCAAAATGCTGAGCTGTTTCTCCAGCATTGAGACTGCCTGCAGCCCCACCGCGGCTTATGAGCCCTGCGGTGATCTGAGGAAGGGGACCTCGGGCTGGCTGGGGGTGACGGTGCCGCAGGGAGCAAAGTCTCACATCCTGTGAAAAGCAGGGGTCTGATGAGACTAGCACTGAGAGCTTGGTCCTCCCAGCTTGGAAACACTGTGATTCCTTGGTCTCATGGACCAACTGCCATGACCTTCCCAGAAACTTTGCTGAAAGTGACAGAATGGTTGATTTGGGGTTGTGCTTCAGCAACCTCAGGGACTCAGCTCTGAGCAGAGCCTCTCTTCCCTGATGCACAGGCTTCACGTGTATGCAACAAACAGGCATTCTGTCCAGGTCTGCCCCTGCTCGCCAAGCCTCTAATCGCCACCACTGGCTCCTCCTCCTTGGTTACCACTGTTTATTGAGTGCACCGGGGTGGCAGGCGGTAGCCAAGGTACCTTAAAGACATCATTTCAGTGAATCCCCACAAAAAATATTATTATCACCTGTACTTTATGGAGATAAGTCCTAGGGCTCAGAGAGGTCTTGTAACTCACCTAGGGTCTTATCCTTAGCTGGTAATGGAGGGAAGCCTCAAACTCAGGTTCGTGTGATGCAAATAGCTTCTTGTAACTTCTGGTTTCCTGCCCTGTGCTGGCTCACCTTCCTTACCGTTTCTCAGGACGCTCCTCACACTGGGTGCTGCTGGTGGCCATGTTGTTTGGGCCAGCTCCTGGGCCTGGTGGGAAGAGCATGAAAATCCCTGCATTTTCCTCTAGCTCTGGGGTTACTTTGCCGCTGTTTAGTTGCTCAGTCGTGTCTGACTCTTTGCAACCCTAGGGACTGTAGCCCACCAGGCGTACTAATAATTTGCAAAACTTTTCCCTCCGGTGTGCCATTTGTTTTTAACTTTTTTTATGGTGCACCTCATTTTAAAGACAAAAGGAAAGAGGAGCCAGGTCATAAGACGTAGAAATTTATAGCAGTCCGTGTGAACTGGAAGGGGCTTCCCAGGTAGCTCAGATGGTAAAGCATTTGCCTGCAGGGCAGGATACTGGGTTTGATCCCTGGCTTGAGAAGATCCCCTGAAGAAGGAAATGGCATCCCACTCCAGTATTCTTGCCTGGAGTGTTCCATGGACAGAGGAGCCTGGTGGGCTACAGTCCATGGGATGCAAAGAGTCAGATACCACTGAGGGACTACTGCTCATACACACCTGTCTCTTATACACATAGGTAATGGAGGGAAGCCTCAAACTCAGGTTCGTGTGATGCAAATAGCTTCTTGTAACTTCTGGTTTCCTGCCCTGTGCTGGCTCACCTTCCTTACCGTTTCTCAGGACGCTCCTCACACTGGGTGCTGCTGGTGGCCATGTTGTTTGGGCCAGCTCCTGGGCCTGGTGGGAAGAGCATGAAAATCCCTGCATTTTCCTCTAGCTCTGGGGTTACTTTGCCGCTGTTTAGTTGCTCAGTCGTGTCTGACTCTTTGCAACCCTAGGGACTGTAGCCCACCAGGCGTACTAATAATTTGCAAAACTTTTCCCTCCGGTGTGCCATTTGTTTTTAACTTTTTTTATGGTGCACCTCATTTTAAAGACAAAAGCAAAGAGGAGCCAGGTCATAAGACGTAGAAATTTATAGCAGTCCGTGTGAACTGGAAGGGGCTTCCCAGGTAGCTCAGATGGTAAAGCATTTGCCTGCAGGGCAGGATACTGGGTTTGATCCCTGGCTTGAGAAGATCCCCTGAAGAAGGAAATGGCATCCCACTCCAGTATTCTTGCCTGGAGTGTTCCATGGACAGAGGAGCCTGGTGGGCTACAGTCCATGGGATGCAAAGAGTCAGATACCACTGAGGGACTACTGCTCATACACACACACGTGAGCTGGAAAGATGCTTCCTTTCTTGTGGATCCCCAAGAGTGTATGATTGTGTGCCACGGGAAACATAGATGCAGGATCAACAAGTGGAAACTTAAAAATATATATACACATACATACACACACATATATACTGGTAACCTATACCATTACTTTATAGTAAAACATAGATGTGAAATGGCACAGACTTCAACATCTGTATACATTTTTAAAGTAAAGCATTGGAAAGTCAAAGAAATGTCACATCCATATCTGGCTGCTTTGGGCTCTGCCTCCATGGGGAGCTCTTCAGTGGGAAGGCTTGAGAAGCCCTGTTCCCATGGGAGCTAGCAAACCCCAGTTCTTGTGTGAGGTCTGCCCCTGGTTCACCGTGTGATCCAGCTACATCCCAGTGCTTGTCATAAACTTCAGATTCGCAGAGCAGGAGATCTAACTGGGCAGGGTTACTGTTGGCTGATGAATCGTCGGTGCCTAGAACCAATGTCTAGTACATAGTAGGGGCTCTGAAGGGGTGTTGCCCATAATAGAACAGCATGCTCAACCTACACTTAATCAATCACTCTCCCAAAGTTACAGTTGTCAGCTGTGTTCATCAACCTACTGTGTGTGGGACTCTGGGATACAAAGATGCCTGAGGAGTCCCCTTCCCTGCCCCCATTCAGCAGGACCAGAAACATGTGTTCTGACGAGGTGATGCTGAGGATAGTTCTGGCTCTCACTTGGTTCTTGTCTGGGTATTGTAGAACATCAAGGTCAAGAATAAACATTTTGTCACGTGTCTCTAGAGGTCACCTTATCCACTCCTCTGCCACCTCAAGGCACTACCTGCACTTTGAGGGTGGGGACCCTCGGGTGGTCCAGGTCCCATAAGACTATCAGCAAAGGTGGTCCTTCCACGTCATGGTGGTCCCAGACCCCTCTCACACTGCTTGCTCTAAAGAAACATGATCCGGACTGTTTATGGGGTGTAGACTCTGATATGTGGGTGGCAGGCTGCTGAGCCATCGGCAGGCAGTAAAGTCTTAAATGTAGGCCTGTTTTCCAGCTACAGCTGCCACATCAAAAGAGCACACTCCCTACAAACTTCGCCTTAATTAAAAAGTTACAGTAATCCTCAGGATGGAGGCAGGTCAGACACCCCTGGAGACAAAAGTTCTTCTGTGGCCACAGACCAGGCCTTTCCTCCCACCCCAGGCACTATTAAAAGCAGGACGATTCTGTCAGCATCCCAGCCCGGGGTGAAATAGGAACGGAAATGTGGCCTCCCTTCATACTCGTAATTTGCTTCAGAGGGATCTAGGGCCAAACATTGGAAAAGGGGCCCTGGCTTCCTGGACAGATCTCTCTTTTTCACATGTTTCCCTATTCTTTGGGGTCTTTCCCAACTGTGGTTTCAAATGTCTCAGATCCCTGGGGGCACATGTTAGGGAACCATGGAGGATGGTTCTCTCCTCCATCTGTAGCCAGGATGGTTAATTAATAACTCTGATTGCTGATTGGAAAACTGAGTTCTGGCAACGGGAAGAGGGCTTGCCTGTAGGACTCAGGCCAGCACCAGAGC
Source organism: Madoqua kirkii (assembly GCA_006408675.1). NCBI lineage: Eukaryota > Metazoa > Chordata > Mammalia > Artiodactyla > Bovidae > Madoqua > Madoqua kirkii. The sequence goes on along the minus strand of SJYC01022990.1, from coordinate 184,124 downwards.
CTGAGGACAGTACCCTAAGATCCCAACTAGATCAGCCCACAGTTATGAAAGCCAGAGAGGTAGCAGTGCTCCCCAGATGGGCCATCTGCTCCCCCACATTTCCAGGCCTCCTTATAAGTGGGCAGAGTCATGTGACTCAGCAAGGAAAAGCCCACTGGAGGGAAAGGTGCCTCTCGCTGGCTGCAGCAGGGAAAGGCCCATACAGGATTCCCCAGGCTTCCCCCGACTGGGAACAGTGGCCCACAGAGTAAAGACTCCCTACGTGAGGATCTTGCATATGTACCCCCTTCCCATCACACACACATACATCGTAGACTCACACTGTGGGAGAGAAATATTTATTATTTTTTATTGGAATATAATTACTTTACAATGTTGTGTTAGTTTCTGCTATACAATGAAGTGAGTCAGCTATATGTATACACGTATCCCCTCCCTCTTGATCCTCCCTTCCTCCCTCCACCCCTATCCCACCCTCATCCCACCCTCTAGGTCATCACAGGGCACCAAGCCAAGCTCCCTCTTCTCTACAGCAGCTTGCCGCTAGCTAGCTATTTTACACTTTCATGCACTGGAGAAGGACATGGCAACCCACTCCAGTGTTCTTGCCTGGAGAATCCCAGGGACGGGGGAGCCTGGTGGGCTGCCATCTATGGGGTTGCACAGAGTCGGACACGACTGAAGCGACTTAGCAGCAGCAGCGAAAAATATATTTTTGCTGTGCTAAGCCCCAAAGGCTTTTTTTCTGCAGTGTAATGCACCCTAACTTTTAACCTAACCAATACACTAAATTAGCCCAATGAGCCCACAATATTTACTGATACGTTTCTCCTTCAGTGCTCCAAAGACCACCATGGAGAAAAGTTACATGAAAACAGATTTCAGCTCAAACATAAGAAAACACTCTTTACCCTCCACGGGTACTCAGTTCTGACCCTCAGAGAGCAAGTCCCTGGCTATGCCAAGTATCAGCTTATTGCCTCTCAGCACCACATGGAGCTAGCTCTGGGTTTGTTTGTTTGTTTGGTAGTAGAATATTTTTGAGATGAAAAAATATTAAGTTGTGGTAAAATACGCATAATTTAAAATTTACCAACTTAACCATTTCTAAATGTGTAACTATTACCACCATCCATCTTCAGAGCTCTTTTTATCTTGCAAAATTGGAACTCTAATACTTTTGAACAGAGACATCTAAAGATGAGCTGGGCTGCCTAAGGGCATGATGCAAAGTCTGCCTTTGCACGGATTTGTAGCCGAGGTTGGACAGTTTTTGGCAGGAGAGTGCTGGAGCAGGAACCAATGGAGTGGGGTGGAGAGTCACCTCCTGCACTCAGGGACCCCTCTCCGTGCATTGCACTTTTGTGTAAATTATAGAGAGGCTTTCTCTTTCCCTTTGAGGGTGAATCATCCACAGTTCTCTGGGTGGATATTTTTTTTTTTTTTTTAAGAAACCAGTGTGAATGACTAGCAAGTTTAAATTGAAAGTAAGGCAGGATATCGGTCTCACATGCCCTTGGCTGGGCATCTTTGGACAAGACACAAGTCAAGCATCTATGTGTAACAGCCCTAAGTACTGAGCTGCATCTCAGACCTTTCCCTGTGCCCTAGCTCTCTCTTTTACTCACTGCAATAATCCAATGGGCTGGATGTTGTTATCCTGACTTGAAAAAATGAGAAGACTAAGGCTCAGAAAGTTTCAGTCGATTGCCTAAACTCATAGTTAGGAAACAGCAGAGTTGGGGTTCAGATCCAGTCTGTCCTCTTTCAAGTCCAGTGTGTTTACTTCTGTCTGCAGCTGTCCCCACTTGACTTAGGAGTCTTTGCTTGAGGTCATACCATGTACAGAGCCGGGGCTCGGACCAAGGGTACTAGGCCAGTGGCGTGAGGCATCTTGCTTTCACAGGCTCAAAAGAAAAGTGGAACTTCCACACGCATGATAAAAAGAGACTATTGATAATGCTCTAAATCTTACTTGAATGGAAGTATTTAGAGTCACAACAAAACATTGTTTCATCTACAAAGACATAGGGGCTGAACGATGCCATGAAATACCTGCCTCTGTAGCCAACCAACATTGTCCCATTTCAATTCCCAGCTCTGTCTGTGGACCTGGGCCCTGGATATCAAGTACAACATAATTAATTTTCTAAAATACTACTAGTTGGAAAAAAAAAAAAGGCAAAAGAAAACAGAATGATTTCCTTTCTCATCTCCTCTGCAGGTGATTGGATTGCAGGATTGGGTGGAGGCTCAGTGATTTTGTTTCTTGGATAATGGGATTAAGTGAGTGCCTCTCGATTTATTCCTAAAAACACAGAGTTGGCATTTATGCTCCCGAAACATGAAATCAGTAGAAACACAACTGGGCCAAGAAAGGGAAATTAGAGAGAAAATCACCAATCATTTGATTAGACGACGGCTTGTGAACATTTACGTACTTGATTGTCCTTTTCGAGTCTGTAGGAAGGATGATTAAAAAAAAAAAAATTGCTGGCTTCAGCTTGTTTTTGTGAGAATGGGCAGCTGGAAAGGACAGCGTTCTGAAACAAACGCTGGCCCGCATGTCAGAGTTCACAGAGCACTTTCATCTGTGTTATTTTCCGTCCTGTGTTCTAGCTGGTCCAGGCTCTCAGGCTCCCTGTCACCCTCCCGCTCCTGCTTCGTGTGCTTGGGACACAGCGCTGAGGTTGTCTGTTTGCTGGCTCTGCCCATGTGCTTGCAGACAGATGCTTCCTTGCAAATCCACCTTCCTGTTCTTCTGCCCTGCGCCCGTACCACCTCCCGAGGCTGCCTCCTCATCCTCTTAGACCGTCCTCAGCCCTGTGGCCACCGCTTCCCGACACCTTCCCTGAGTGCTCCTTCCTTACTGTCTGTCCGTTTTCCCTGTTGTGTGGTGTTCTCTGTACCTCTAGTCAATGCCACGGCTGCCGTTTCCTTGTAGAGAGTCTGATAACAGACCTTCTCCTCTCTAGGCTGAGAGGCCCTTTCCCAGAGCTCAGGGAAGTGTACCCCAACCCCAGGCACAGACCTCATGCAGAGCAGGGCTCAGAATCTGCACCCAAGAAATCCGGGGTGAACAATTTCCAAGAGGATGGAGTCACTGTCCCTAGCACACAGACAAAGAAATGGAGGGTGATGGAGGCCTGGTAATGTGTCCTGTGAGTCAGAGATGATGCCTGAGCCAAAGGCCAGGGTGGGCGACTCCTGGCATTCTGCTTGCTGTGGAGGCTGGGGTGTGCTTGAGGCCACACTGCTTGGAGCTCTGACTTCCTCGTCGAGGAGCAGAGTTGTCTTGGGGTGAAGAAGCTGCGTGTTCTGGTGCCATCACGGGGCGGGGCTCTCTGCATCCAGGCAAGTGTGGGGGAGGAGGCACAGCAATTTGGGAGGAAAAGTCTCTACCTTGGATTGACTTCAGATGAAGGGGTTAACCCGGGCCAGGTTGGGACCCCAAATTGAAGGAGTGAAGCTGTGTCAGCTGCTTTAATGAATGTGTGCCTTTGCAGTCTCAATTATATGGGCACTCGCTGTTTCTGTTTAAAAGATAAGGTTGAAAGGGGAGCTGAAATCATGAAAAGAGATAAAATAAAAGCAAGTAGAAGATATTATCCAAAAAGGAGCTGGATGAAATAGCAAGAGCTGTCTGTGGTGGTGAAAGGAGCACAGGAGAGTGAAAAACATCCCCTAATTATAGCTGCCAGAGGCTGCAAGTGAGTATTTGCGTCAGCAGCCAAGTCACCCTCCTTCCCTCCTGGGCGTCCTTACCTAAGGCCAAGAGAGGCATTCATTTAATGCATTTCTCCCGAATGCCTACTATGTGCAAGTCCCTGCGAATATAAATGCTCTTGCAGCTCCAGAAAAATGACAATAAAATATTATTTTAAAAAAGCAACCCCAGGACAATCTCTAGTGCATGGTAGGAGCCCAGAAAAGGGAGTGATCGTCTACCTAAAGGAGCTGGGAATGAAGCAAAGGAGACACCGGAGTCAGCTTGGATGGATGAAGGCGGCAGGGAGAGGGATGGAGGGACAGGGTCTCCAGCAGAAACAGCTGCACAGAGAGTCTGGAAGGAGTGGCTGAAAAAGTAGTGTGAATGTTTAGTCTTGGTTATTCTGTGCTTCATTTGTACCAATGGGTGCATGTACGCTAAGTCCCTTCAGTCGCGTCCAACTCTTTTCGACCCTGACTGTAGCCTGCTAGGCTCCTCTGTCCATGGGGATTCTCCAGGTAAGAATACTGGGGGTGGGTTGCCATGTCCTCCTCCAGGGAATCTTCCTGACCCAGGGATTGAACCCTCATCTCTTATGTCTCCTGCATTGGCAGGCGGGTACTTCACCAGTAGCAACACCTGGGGAGGCCCAGCATGGGCAAGACTCTGCCCTAATTGCACTACTTCTGATAAATGATCTGTTCATCACAGCATTTTGATATAGGCACTGTTATTGCTTACATTTTAGAGACAGAAATACTGCGTCACTGAGTTAAGTAAGTAAGTTGACCAAAATCACAAGGTTGGTGTGGACTCAGACCCAAGCCTCTCTCTCGCCAAGCCCATGTTCTAGAGATTAAAGTGTCTTCTGAGGGGTATTCGTTACCTGTTGCTGGGTAGCCAGTTACCCCCCGACCCCCACCAACTTTCTCAGGGTCAGGCCCCAGGGGAGCAGTGTGGCAGGGAGACTCTAGGCTAGGCTCTCTCATGAAATCACAGTGTCGGCCGAGGCTGCAGTCCTTTAAAAACTGGATTGGGCTCCCTCAGGTGGCTCTTGGCAGCAGGCTTGTGTTCCTCCTGTTTGGGGCTCTCCATAGGACTGCTTGTGATATGGCAGCTGGCGTCCCTCAGGACAGGTGATCCGATACAGAGAGAGGATGGTGAGACGCCAAGTGTTTTTTATAACCTACCTTGGAAGTGACATGCCTTCACTTCCACTGGATGCAATTGGTCATGTAGACCAAGCCTGGTACAATGTGGAGGGGACCACACATAGGTGTGAACACACGAAACAGGGATCTGAGAGGCCGTCTCAGAGGCTGACTACTCTGCATGGCATCCTACATTACTGGGAAGTTTTGTTCCAGCAGGAAATGAGTAAGGGGGTTAGGGACCTGATGGGTGGGTTCTTCTAGTGGGAATTCCAGGGCAGAATTTATTACAAATGCATATTGAGAAGCCCAGTCTGACCCCCACTAAGAGGCTGAGCTGGTCATCCCTGCAGGCAGGCACTGCAGAATGGTTCTTCCCCTCCTCCAGTGCTCCCCTGCTCCACAGCCATATGTCCAAAGGTCTCTGCACACAGTAGGCCTCTCTGCTGTCCTGCCAGAGTTGAATTGGCTGCAGCTGCAGCTTGGGGCACCTTGAGCTGTGCAATTGAGTTCAGAGCTCCTTCAACCCCGTGTGCTCACTTCCTAGTCACTGTCCCTAGCACACAGACAAAGAAATGGAGGGTGATGGAGGCCTGGTAATGTGTCCTGTGAGTCAGAGATGATGCCTGAGCCAAAGGCCAGGGTGGGCGACTCCTGGCATTCTGCTTGCTGTGGAGGCTGGGGTGTGCTTGAGGCCACACTGCTTGGAGCTCTGACTTCCTCGTCGAGGAGCAGAGTTGTCTTGGGGTGAAGAAGCTGCGTGTTCTGGTGCCATCACGGGGCGGGGCTCTCTGCATCCAGGCAAGTGTGGGGGAGGAGGCACAGCAATTTGGGAGGAAAAGTCTCTACCTTGGATTGACTTCAGATGAAGGGGTTAACCCGGGCCAGGTTGGGACCCCAAATTGAAGGAGTGAAGCTGTGTCAGCTGCTTTAATGAATGTGTGCCTTTGCAGTCTCAATTATATGGGCACTCGCTGTTTCTGTTTAAAAGATAAGGTTGAAAGGGGAGCTGAAATCATGAAAAGAGATAAAATAAAAGCAAGTAGAAGATATTATCCAAAAAGGAGCTGGATGAAATAGCAAGAGCTGTCTGTGGTGGTGAAAGGAGCACAGGAGAGTGAAAAACATCCCCTAATTATAGCTGCCAGAGGCTGCAAGTGAGTATTTGCGTCAGCAGCCAAGTCACCCTCCTTCCCTCCTGGGCGTCCTTACCTAAGGCCAAGAGAGGCATTCATTTAATGCATTTCTCCCGAATGCCTACTATGTGCAAGTCCCTGCGAATATAAATGCTCTTGCAGCTCCAGAAAAATGACAATAAAATATTATTTTAAAAAAGCAACCCCAGGACAATCTCTAGTGCATGGTAGGAGCCCAAAAAGGGAGTGATCGTCTACCTAAAGGAGCTGGGAATGAAGCAAAGGAGACACCGGAGTCAGCTTGGATGGATGAAGGCGGCAGGGAGAGGGATGGAGGGACAGGGTCTCCAGCAGAAACAGCTGCACAGAGAGTCTGGAAGGAGTGGCTGAAAAAGTAGTGTGAATGTTTAGTCTTGGTTATTCTGTGCTTCATTTGTACCAATGGGTGCATGTACGCTAAGTCCCTTCAGTCGCGTCCAACTCTTTTCGACCCTGACTGTAGCCTGCTAGGCTCCTCTGTCCATGGGGATTCTCCAGGTAAGAATACTGGGGGTGGGTTGCCATGTCCTCCTCCAGGGAATCTTCCTGACCCAGGGATTGAACCCTCATCTCTTATGTCTCCTGCATTGGCAGGCGGGTACTTCACCAGTAGCAACACCTGGGGAGGCCCAGCATGGGCAAGACTCTGCCCTAATTGCACTACTTCTGATAAATGATCTGTTCATCACAGCATTTTGATATAGGCACTGTTATTGCTTACATTTTAGAGACAGAAATACTGCGTCACTGAGTTAAGTAAGTAAGTTGACCAAAATCACAAGGTTGGTGTGGACTCAGACCCAAGCCTCTCTCTCGCCAAGCCCATGTTCTAGAGATTAAAGTGTCTTCTGAGGGGTATTCGTTACCTGTTGCTGGGTAGCCAGTTACCCCCCGACCCCCACCAACTTTCTCAGGGTCAGGCCCCAGGGGAGCAGTGTGGCAGGGAGACTCTAGGCTAGGCTCTCTCATGAAATCACAGTGTCGGCCGAGGCTGCAGTCCTTTAAAAACTGGATTGGGCTCCCTCAGGTGGCTCTTGGCAGCAGGCTTGTGTTCCTCCTGTTTGGGGCTCTCCATAGGACTGCTTGTGATATGGCAGCTGGCGTCCCTCAGGACAGGTGATCCGATACAGAGAGAGGATGGTGAGACGCCAAGTGTTTTTTATAACCTACCTTGGAAGTGACATGCCTTCACTTCCACTGGATGCAATTGGTCATGTAGACAAGCCTGGTACAATGTGGAGGGGACCACACATAGGTGTGAACACACGAAACAGGGATCTGAGAGGCCGTCTCAGAGGCTGACTACTCTGCATGGCATCCTACATTACTGGGAAGTTTTGTTCCAGCAGGAAATGAGTAAGGGGGTTAGGGACCTGATGGGTGGGTTCTTCTAGTGGGAATTCCAGGGCAGAATTTATTACAAATGCATATTGAGAAGCCCAGTCTGACCCCCACTAAGAGGCTGAGCTGGTCATCCCTGCAGGCAGGCACTGCAGAATGGTTCTTCCCCTCCTCCAGTGCTCCCCTGCTCCACAGCCATATGTCCAAAGGTCTCTGCACACAGTAGGCCTCTCTGCTGTCCTGCCAGAGTTGAATTGGCTGCAGCTGCAGCTTGGGGCACCTTGAGCTGTGCAATTGAGTTCAGAGCTCCTTCAACCCCGTGTGCTCACTTCCTTAGGCCGGCTCACATTTCATCCCTTCTGAAGTTGTCACCCACACTTTCCAATCAGGGATTTCCTGCAGACCTGCAGCAATCCAGGCAGGCATGCGGAGGGGCCCTAAAAGTCTTTGCTTCTCTTTCTGAGAATTTTATTTGCACATGAAAATAAACAGAGCTCGAGGGGTCCTTGATGTCTTTGAATTGCATTTTGATTGCTGCTTCTTTCCTGGAAGACCGGCTAACCCCTCTTCCTGGTTGACATCCACACCCGTACCAGCATAGCTGGACCTGGGATCTTGGGGGCCTCAAGCATCTCAAAGTGTGACTAGACCACTTTACAATTAGTAAAGACCACTTCGTAAGAGAGACACCCTTTGTCCACAGAATCAAGATTGACTCCCAGGGACCAACATCTGCCACCGGCTCCCAGAGTGATTTTTCTAGAACCTGCTTCTAAGCACACCTTCAGAACTCTCCTTATATCTCTCTGCCTTGGGAATCCAGATCCTCAGCATAGCTCATAAGGACTATCACAGTCAGCCTCTGCCTGCTCCCTGGCCTCACCCACCCGCTGCCCCTCCCCCTCCTCCAGCCCTGCTTCCTTCAATTTCTCCTGCAGTCAGATCCAACTGTTTGTCGTCGCTGAATGATCGATGCTGTCTTTCACCTCATCTCTATCTCGGATGCCCTTCCCGTCCTGAATAACATCCATGCTTGCTTCAGAATTAATCTCCATCCTCCCATCATCTGGGAAGCCTTCCATTAACCATCCTCAAGTTGAATTACATTCTCCTTCCCTTCCTCCCGCAGCAGTGAGATAGCCGTGTTGCTTCTTCATTCCTGGCGGCTTCCTGGATAACCTCAGCAGTGTCCCCCCCTTGGATGACACCCCCTCTCCCGTCTTTAGGAGAGCTGGCTTGTGAAGCTAGTCATGTGTAATGTCGTACATGGGGGGGCCCAGCAAGGCTCTCAGTGGCTCAGACAAATGCATTGTGCCCTTCGTGGCCTGCATCCCATGGTCCCTAGGGTTCTGGGAGCATGTGGCAATAGCTCCCGAAATCCTTGCTAAAAAGCAGAGGTGGTCTGGCCAGGACACCCACGATCCCTTGATATCCGGGATGTCTTGATGTTCTGTGCCCTTGTGTCAGCATGGGACTCCTGTGTTTAGCTGGTGCCTGGTTTCATTGGTTAAGGCTCTTTGCTGCCCACACCTCACAGTCTATATTCCTGCCTTTGAACAGCTTGATGAGAATGTTGCAAGGAATAACAGGGACTTTGAGGACATGTGGTGTCATCTTCCAGGGTCATGGCAAGCACTGTGGTCTTGAGCCAGTGACATAAACTCAAAGGGCATCAGTGTCCTAACTGGCTAAAAGCAGAGGCAACATCCCCCATGGGCTAGCATGAGAGTCACATGAGATAACATAAGAGAAGGACATAGCGCAGCTTAATTTTGCCCAGTCTCCCTCTCTTCCTATTTGCAAAACATACCAAATGCCGGCTGTATGTTGGTCTCTGTGAAGGATGAAACAGGAAGACACAGCCTGCCCTCAAGAGCTCCCAGTCTAGTATAAGAAGTGACACGTGGACGCGCAAGCTGATGACCCACAGCAGCAAATGATGAGTCCTGCAGAGAGGCACCGCAAGGACTTTAGGAGAGTTTTCTGGGGGAGGGCCGCTGGAAGGCTTCTCATCCGGGGATTGTGAATCTGGAAGGCACGGTGTGGGCTTGGAGAAGCATGAATCCGCAGAGTACCAGGATCCCACCCCCCTCACAGTGAACCGCAACCCTGCCCGTGGGAGATAAAACTTTCTGCTGCCAGGACTGTGAGGTGGGGCCAAGACTGCAGGAACAGCCAGCCACTCCTGGGGACCAGTGCATTCTCCGAGCCCTTTCTGCCAGGATCTGAGGAGGCCTGTTTACATGGGTCCCCCCTGCGGTCTCTGCTGCTTAATATGCCTTTTGAAAATGATGCTCAGTGGGACGTGTGCACATTTGTAATTACAAAGACCGGGCTGGTTTTTCACAATCTGTGCCTGCTAATTTCTCAGGCGCAGGAAGGGAAATAGCAAAAAGTCCCAAATGTTCCTTGTTGAGTGGGTTCCCTGATAGCACTCTGTAGTGCTTCCTGTTTACAAAGCACTTTTATTCCTCCCCATGAGGAAAGGCGACCTGATACTCTTAGCCCAGAGGCAGGACCGAGACTCACAGAGGAGAAGTGACTGTCCAGGGTTGCATGGTGAGTAAGAAGTGCAGGCAGGGTTGCTCTGCAGTCCCTCTGATGGCACATCTGGTGCCCTTTCCTATTGATCTCTGGCGCAGAAAGAAGGAGGGATGAGGCAAGAAATTCCCAGAACTGAGTCTGCTTCCCCTGCGAGGTGGGCATCCTGCCATGAGAAATGGCTCATCCAGAGCCGCTGGGTGGAAACCTACATTCAGGGAAAGTCTTCCCAGTAACTGAGATCCAGCTTGAGGCTTCCAGGAGCAAGCCTCACGCGGAATGAGTGTGGGCTAAGATTTCAGCCAACGCTTTGAAACCGAGCCTGCGGTTGAAGTCAGGTCAACACATTCATAGGCGTTTCGGGCCCTATCGACGTCTGGGGTGGGAAACCCACCCGAAAGCTGTTGAAATGCAGGGGCCAGTACTGGTTTTGCAGAACAGTGGCTCTTTGAGTGGAAGGTGTTCGAGAATTAAGTTTCCCCAGTGTTCCCAGGGCTCAGACTTAAAGCCAAGGCTGGGGCTGGGGCCTCCCGTGCCTGATGGAGCCCTGATAGGTCCCTGCTGGCTAAAAGTGATGACATTGGCAAGAAACTGATCTTTCTGGGGAGCAGAAACTCAAGAGCACTCGAACACAAGGCAAGTGTGTTACCTGCCACAAAGCGTCAGCTATCATGCCTGAGGGTGGAGGCAAGAGGGACCACTGGTATTGGATATCAGGGGTCCCAGGCCCAACTCCGAACCAAGAAGCTATGGGAGTCGGACATCTTATCTTGTCTTGTACATCCTTCTCCGTATAGAATTAGGACATGCTCTGGCCAGGGTAACCACTGGGTAATACACTTACTCCCTCTTTCATAGATAAGAAAATTAAGACCTGTAGTGTTAGGAGACTAGCCTTTGGGCATCAGAGTGTCAGATGTGAGGCTTGGAACCAGGTACCCAGATTCTCAATTCACTGCTCATGGGGACTGAGAAAAGAGACAAAAGTCAGCACCCCCAGCTCTTTGTTATCAGGTCACAGGCCACAGCCACAGCCCGCCTGCCTCTGGCTTCCTTCACAGTCCTCGTGAGCCTGCTGAGCGCCGTTTCTTGCTGTAAGCTGATGCTCACACACATGTCTGGCTGAAGCAGTTTTCAACTGCTGGGTGATATTTGTTAAAAAGCAAAGTCAGTTTGTGTGAAGCAACCCCTCCATGGCCTGACTGTCTTAGCTGCAGTCATCCACATGCTCCCCTGCTAGTCAATGCTTGGTTGAGCGGTGAAGACCAAGGCTGTGCAATGTGAGTGTCACATGTACACAGCCTCAGTTAATCCTGGGAAAACAAGTGTTGACTGGGCTCTAGCCTCTGCATCTAAAGGTCAAGTCCAACATGGCTGGCTACAGATACAAAAAGTGGCCCTCCTGAAGTCTGGTGGTCCATGGGTAGCTTCTTGATTTGGCTTAGGGTGGGGATAAAGCTGCTGTAACTGCAGGGAACACCTTATTTATATTTATGTGTGGGCATTACCTACTGGGGCTTCCCAAGTGGCGCTAGTGGTAAAGAACCCGCCCCAGTGCAGGAGACTTACGAGATGGGGGTCTGATCCCATGGGGGAGGAAATGGCAGCTTTCTCCAGTATTCTCGCCTGGAGAATCCCATGGACAGAGGAACCTGGCGGGCTACAGTCCATAGGGTCGCAAAGAATTGGACATGACTGAAGCAACTTAACATTTATCTGTTAATAAGAAGGAAGTCCTTAGTTTTCTTTAGATTTTTAACTCTGAATAGTTGGAAGTTTAAGAAGCCATAAGGTAGCTATCTGAAGGCATCATCTTGGCCCTGTCTGCATCCTCCTCGGGTATCTTACAGCATCTTGGTTCCATACAGCCCAGTCAGAGCTGGATCATCTCTCTGACTTCAAAAACTGAAGTGTTGAAAGCCTTTGTCATGGCTAAGTGACCTTGGCTGCTGAAAATTCTGTGTCTTTCTTTCTTTTTTTTTTTCTCTAGTAACTGTGTTCTTTCTGTAGGACAGTCACTCTCCTTTGTGCTGGGGATGAGGGTCTGCACTGGAAATATGAAGGCAGAGAGCTGCAGAAAGGAAGTTTAAACCCTCGATGGTACAAAGAAGCCTTTCTTCCTAAGTGTAATCTGTAAAACAGCCTGCCAGCGAGGAGTGCCATGACGCTTCCTGTGTAACCTATACAGACATCCCCCGGTTACCATGGCCTGTGGGAACCCAGGAGGGCACGGGCCGTAGATGTGCATAAAGGTGGTGGGAGTAGCAATATGTGTCTTCTCTTCAAGATTTTTTCAATTAATAAAAGACTTACAGTTTTAAAGTAAAATAGTAATTACGGTGGAATCCTCGAAGACCGGATCTAAGAAGAACTCTAATTTTCTCAGCTGTGAAATGAGACTTGGGTGAGAATGGCCTCAGTGGCCTAGAAAGGGGACAGAACTTACCCACAGAGGTAATGCCCAAGCCCTTGACCCTTATAACCTGAGTACTATATCTCATCATATTCTTGATGGGGCAGTCACCATTTGGGAATGGTGTCCTGGCATCAGTCACATAAATGAAATATGAAAACATCCCACTGTCTTTAGCACGTGTCATCATGACTTCACCAAGTGGAGAGAACGGTATCCAGTGCAGTTCCTTTGAGTGAATGTCCTCCCCAGCAATCAGGATTAAGGCATTTCTTTAAAGCATTTGGTTGCGAAGAACCTGTGCATGCATTCTCAGTCACTTCCCTCGTGCCCTACTCTTTGTGACCCTATGGACTATAGCCCACCAGGCTCCTCTGTCCATGGAATTTTCCAGTCAAGAACTGCTGTTCCCTCCTCCAGGGATTCTTCTGACGAGATTGAAGCCATGTCTCCTGCAGGCAGATTGATTTGACACTGCGCCACCTGGGAACCTTCAAGTCACAGAGAATGACTATTTGGCCGGACCCTGAAGACCACCTAGTCATGTCTCACCACTTTGTTGCAGGTGTTTCCCAGAGAAGAAAAGACACTCAAACAGATGAACTGTGCCCATCAGATGCTGTCTTTCAGAAAGGAAAGGAGTAGAGAGGACAGTTTCCAACTATGCTGGGCAATGGGGTTTGGAGGTCACACGGCTTTGAGAGTTTTGTTTGTTGGTTTTTGCTGGGATGAATAAGCTAATGAGTTCGTAAATCTTTAGAGAGCTGGGTTTGGGACAGGTGAGCAAGAGATACCTTTTCCTGCCCCAGCTTCCCTTAAACTCTGCTTTAGTGAAATGAACTGCTTGGTTTGTTGACATAGAGACGAGCCTTGACCAGAACAAGGGGACTCAGGTGTACATGGGAGCTGGACTACAAGAGCTCTGAGAATCTTTTGACCACAGATATTCTGGTTTCAGGAGTTTCCTGTTTCAGGACCTATTGGAGTGAGTGAATGAGTAACTCATGCTGGTTTCATTGAAAATGCAGGTGATCTCTGGGAAAGGGTCTTCAGGCAGTTTGATGCTCAGAATACTGTCCATCAGCCAGCAACATCAGCATCTAGGGGCTGGTGGGAGATGTAGGACCGTGGCCACACTCAGACCTTCTGAGTCAGAATCTGCATTTTCACAAGTTTCCCAGCAGCTCCTATATGCGTTAGGTTTGAGAAGCAGTGAGTTAGGACATAACCTTTACAAAGCAATAGAGCAAGGACATAATGGAGAAAAGGCTGTGAGGAGAAACCTGGGGATCTGCTGGTAATCCCATCTTCAGAACAAACTTGTGGTGCGGCCTTGGGAAAACCACAGCCGTGCTTAGAACGGCTGTTCTCTCATCTGAAAATGAGGGGGTTGGACTGGGTGATCTTTATTTCTGGGCTCGCAGGCATCTCTGATATGAAATGGGAGGAGGGAGCCCCACTCAGCTGAAGATCAGAGCGCTTCTTGCTGTGTAAAACACTCCCTAATCAGCCTTATGTCAAGTCCCCCGCCCCCTGACTAACCGCAGTGACAAGTCCCAGGAGTGTACCTTGTCAGGCTGTGAATAAAGTTCAGGCAGCTTGGTTAATTACCCTGACACCAACTAGACTTAGCTACCCAGCAGCTCAGAAACTCATCTTAGTGATTAGAGGAAGGCACACGCCGCAGCTTCCGTCACCACCACCACCACCACCACCTTTGCAGCCTACAGCTTCATCTCAGGGCCTCAAATTCAGGCAGAGGACCCCTGAGGGCATCTGGGGTCCAGGTGCATGTCAGAAGGATCCCCCTTGCCTGTTTCACATGGGCATGAGGCCTTTCTCCAAATGCGTCATTCGTGAAGCCTTGTCACCGTCATGACAAAGAACTCATTTCTTCCTCTTGTCCTTCTGTGTGAAACCTGCTCCAGGCTCTCCACTGCTGTTAAGAAAAAGCTGTGTGGGTTGCACACCGCCTCATTGTGCAGCCACAGATCCATTAATTTCTGCCCCAAACCCTCGGCCCTGACCTCAGAGGGCTACACTCTGTTTCCTCTGTGAACCAAGCTATTTCTTCTATTTGCTCACATTTCTTCTGCCCCAAACACTTTTCTCTGCTCTTGACCATAGGTCCTTACTCAGTCTTCAGATTTAGTGTCTCTGTCATTACTCCTAGAAAGACATTATGTCTATATCACATCCCCTTTGTCTAGGTTGGATGCCTACATTTCTATAGAGTCCTGTGCTACATCAATTATAGTAGACATCAGTGTATTTTAAAGGTTTCTCTAGAAAAGAGTGAGCTCTGGGTTGTCAGAGACCATGCCTGACTTACTTAAGCTCTGTGAGGACAGGAAATATTTTCCGTGTCCTTGACAGCTGTATTCAGAGTGCCTGTACAGTGTCTGCCCCATAGAAGATGCTCAATAAATATCTTTGAGTGGATGAATGAATGAAGAAATGAAATCTGCATGCTAAACACAGAGTCAGGTGTGTGATAAACAGTTAATGTTGTTTCAAGTGGTTGAGAGGACGAAGGGAGATTTTTCTATTTTGGCATCAAGTCTGGACAGAAAAAGCTCATTAGGGTGGATTGCTTGACAGACTGAAGCACAAAGGTGTCCATAACCCAGCTGGCTCTAAAGAGGTCTGTCCTGATACTGGACAGGGAGGTAAGACTTGTTTCCTGACTGTGGGACCTAGGGTGAGAGATTCAGGAAAGGTATTTCCGTTACAGGATTACTTTGAATGAATGACTATAGCAAAGTGTGAGGTTCCAGTCCTTCAGCCCAGAGCACACGTCCCCTCTCTCCCGTAGGCTCTTTGAGGGCCTGGAGGGCTTGTCTCAGGCTCAACCTTTCTGTGGACCAAGAGGCAGAGGCAAAGAAGGGGTTTCTCTAGGCAGGCCCTTTAAAGAGGAGAACACATTCCTAGAGCCGGCATTGCTGATACTGGAAGCTGCATCTTTAGGTGGGGGCTTTAAGCTCAGGGCTTTCCTAGCCATTATGTTTTGATAAAGGCTTGGGACTTTTATTTTTCTATAAAGCAAAGCTTGTTTTAAAATATCTATTTCTTTACATGTGATGGCAGCAGTGGGATAAAAGTCCAATGTCCACAAGAGTTTGGGGAAAAGAATTGGAGCCTTTCTGGAAGACTCTCCTCTTTTCTCTGTTGGTTCAGGTTGCTCAGATTTTCCTTTGAGGAATGGAGCTGGAGAGGAAAGAGTGTATTTTATTTACTTTGTAAAAGGAAAATTTCTCTCTCCCTCTTCCCTTCTTTTTCCCTAGCAAGCCCTCAGCCTAACAAAGTGGCTTCCCAGGGACCTATGTCGGCAGATTTCTTCTGCCGTGACCAGGGCTACAGAACGCGGGAGGCAGGATACGATAATGATTAAGAATCCTGGTTTGAAAGTCAAATGCATCTGGGCTTAACCCCAGTCTTGCCATTATGAGCTGTTTGACCTCCATTCAAATGGCTTAGTATCTCTGAGGCTCCATTTTCTCATTTGTACAATGGAGATAATACTGGTGTTAATCATTTGGCAGTTTTGTGAAATAGTGAGATCAGTACAAGCAAGTATATAATATGAAAGCACAAACTCCATCCACAATGCCAAAATTAGGAAGTTCTGAGAACTATGAGCATTTCTCATAACTCATTTGGCAGTAAAATTTGATCTCACTTGAACTCACTTGGCAATAGAAATCTAACTTGAACTTATGTAAAACTATTTAGAGTTGTTACTGTGAGACTATTTGTGTGTTTTGCTGCAGAAATATTGATGGGTTTGATCACAGAGTAATACCTCAGTATCCACTGGGTGTGTTAGGTAAAATAAGCAATATGCTATATGTACCCTATTACCTTTCTAAAATCTATGATGATTTCATTTCCAAAATACACATGGCTCTAAAGATGTCACACAAAGGATTGTGGACTTGTAGAGGATCTGGCTGTGTTGACTGCTCAGTACTTGAGAGCCATCATTAGTTCTGCTTCAAGGATTTGCCCAAGGACATACAGAGACTTGTTTGCATATGACACTGTCCTTAGGTATTATTTATTCCATAACTCTAACCTTGACCGAAAAAAATCTCTTTGACTATTCAGCTTGAACTTCCTCAAAAGAAATCTGTTTCTTTAGATATTTCAAGCTCTTTGGTCCTTGAGAGACCACTTGTGAAGATGAAAATTGAAAATGGGTTGATTGAATGTTGGGAGTGAGAGGTACTCATAAACCAGAACCAGAGAAGGAAGGGGCAAGACAGGGAATCGTGGAGATGAAAATGTGGCCCACTGAACAACAGTACTGGTTCTGTGCTCAGGGCCAGTCCAGGAAATTAAAGATTAATGGAACTTTGACACATGAGAGGTTTGAAATAATATAGAAAAGGATGAGAAGCAGCAAAATTCCCAACATCTTCCTATTTCTTTATTAAAAGATTGTGGGAGAGGTTTGTAATACAAGACACAAGTCTAATCTAGTTAACATAAGGTTAAAATATCAAATGTTATATACATGAAGCGAGAGGTAGGGATAAGTTATGGGAAATTGCTACAGTTAAGTCAGAAATCTAGCTCTGAACTTCCTGGCAGCCAAGGGGAAAAGGAAAACGTGACAGTTACTTATTCTCATAAGCATGTATTGTGGGTATCCATTGTTGCATAAAAAGCTGCCTCAAAGCTTAGTGGCCTAAAACCATCCTTTCACTTTGCTTAAGATTTTAGGGACTAGGAGTCTGGGGAGAGTCTAGCTGGACAGTTTACCTCGGAGACACACAGCATCAGATGGGGTGGCTGGAACTGCAGGACTGACTTCTAAGAATGACTTCTTTAGTCCCGTGCTGGTGCATCAGTGCTCCTTGGCCTTTCTCTCTGTGCATGTCATCCTCCAGGGCCTCTCACTCTGGAGTTTGGGCTTCTCATTGCATGATGGTCTAAGAGTAGTTACACTTTTAACATGGGAACTGGTTTCTCAAAGATAGGAAGAGGAAGCTGCAAGACCAGTTTAGGGCTATGCCCAGAACTGGTACAGCATCACTTTCACCGGATTCTCTGGGTCAGAGCAGCCAGAGGACCTGCCCAGATCCAAGAAGCAGACTCTACTTCCTGAGTGAGTTGGAGGACTGGGACGTGTTGCCGAAAAGCACGTGGCGTAGGAGATATTTTTGTGAGCATCTTTGGAAAAATAATCTGCCACAGCAGGATAAAAGGAAGCATATACATTTGTCAGGAGGAATGACATTTTTCTAGCACTGAACTTGCAGAATGATTTATGTGGCATCTCTTCTAAGAGAACAGTCGTTGCACACTGACTGAAACAGACAATGTCAGCAAGAGCCAGTTTGAAGAAGACACACAAACAGCTCAGATTTTATATACTTAGAAAGCTGAAAACCTGGTTTCCAGGGGCTCTGATCCCTGTAATTAGTGACAGTTCTTGGGACAAAATGTTGCCTCTCAACTGACTGAAGACCATATAATGCATGTGCTGTGAGAACCATGACTGCTCAGTACTTGAGAGCCATCATTAGTTCTGCTTCAAGGATTTGCCCAAGGACATACAGAGACTTGTTTGCATATGACACTGTCCTTAGGTATTATTTATTCCATAACTCTAACCTTGACTGAAAAAAATCTCTTTGACTATTCAGCTTGAACTTCCTCAAAAGAAATCTGTTTCTTTAGATATTTCAAGCTCTTTGGTCCTTGAGAGACCACTTGTGAAGATGAAAATTGAAAATGGGTTGATTGAATGTTGGGAGTGAGAGGTACTCATAAACCAGAACCAGAGAAGGAAGGGGCAAGACAGGGAATCGTGGAGATGAAAATGTGGCCCACTGAACAACAGTACTGGTTCTGTGCTCAGGGCCAGTCCAGGAAATTAAAGATTAATGGAACTTTGACACATGAGAGGTTTGAAATAATATAGAAAAGGATGAGAAGCAGCAAAATTCCCAACATCTTCCTATTTCTTTATTAAAAGATTGTGGGAGAGGTTTGTAATACAAGACACAAGTCTAATCTAGTTAACATAAGGTTAAAATATCAAATGTTATATACATGAAGCGAGAGGTAGGGATAAGTTATGGGAAATTGCTACAGTTAAGTCAGAAATCTAGCTCTGAACTTCCTGGCAGCCAAGGGGAAAAGGAAAACGTGACAGTTACTTATTCTCATAAGCATGTATTGTGGGTATCCATTGTTGCATAAAAAGCTGCCTCAAAGCTTAGTGGCCTAAAACCATCCTTTCACTTTGCTTAAGATTTTAGGGACTAGGAGTCTGGGGAGAGTCTAGCTGGACAGTTTACCTCGGAGACACACAGCATCAGATGGGGTGGCTGGAACTGCAGGACTGACTTCGAAGAATGACTTCTTTAGTCCCGTGCTGGTGCATCAGTGCTCCTTGGCCTTTCTCTCTGTGCATGTCATCCTCCAGGGCCTCTCACTCTGGAGTTTGGGCTTCTCATTGCATGATGGTCTAAGAGTAGTTACACTTTTAACATGGGAACTGGTTTCTCAAAGATAGGAAGAGGAAGCTGCAAGACCAGTTTAGGGCTATGCCCAGAACTGGTACAGCATCACTTTCACCGGATTCTCTGGGTCAGAGCAGCCAGAGGACCTGCCCAGATCCAAGAAGCAGACTCTACTTCCTGAGTGAGTTGGAGGACTGGGACGTGTTGCCGAAAAGCACGTGGCATAGGAGATATTTTTGTGAGCATCTTTGGAAAAATAATCTGCCACAGCAGGATAAAAGGAAGCATATACATTTGTCAGGAGGAATGACATTTTTCTAGCACTGAACTTGCAGAATGATTTATGTGGCATCTCTTCTAAGAGAACAGTCGTTGCACACTGACTGAAACAGACAATGTCAGCAAGAGCCAGTTTGAAGAAGACACACAAACAGCTCAGATTTTATACACTTAGAAAGCTGAAAACCTGGTTTCCAGGGGCTCTGATCCCTGTAATTAGTGACAGTTCTTGGGACAAAATGTTGCCTCTCAACTGACTGAAGACCATATAATGCATGTGCTGTGAGAACCATGTGGCCGTGTGCCTGGTCCTTGTCTTCCTGGCGTCTATCTCTCAGGAAAGGCAGCATGTATTACCAAGTGTAGGTGTGGACCTGATCTTTTCATATGTGGGCAGAGAGAGCTGCCTACATCAGACTTGTGTGAAACATGAGGTGTCTAGACACCTAGACACAGGTGTTTGTTAAAAATCCAGACGCTTGGCGCTGTTGTTCCCTGCATAGACCCAGGGGGTTCCGCTTTGAAATACTCTCCAGGTGATTCGGAGCATACTGATGTGCAGAGCTCCAAGTGGGGCCAGAGCAACGCCACTCAGTGCTAACAGCAACACCAACAGTCAACACCAATTGAGGACTTCCTCTCACTCAGGGGCTATTCTGGGTGTTTCACACATTACACTATTAAGTCTTCACAACAGCGATTTTCTTCCATTTTTCAGATAAGGAAATTGGAGATTTAGGTTCCAGAGTCTGTCCAGGGTCACACAGTTTCTACGTGTCTGATGCCAGCACTCACCCCAAGGGTCTGGTCCAAAGCCTTTGTTGATGTGAGTCCAGGTGACCAGAGAGGACTTCAAAGACCCTCTGTCCAGTGCCAGGATGCTACCAACCCCCTGGGGCATAAGAAGATCACCTTCTCCTAGCTGCGTGTCCCAGTAAGTCTAAGGCAAATTCAGAAAAAAAGCAACACAGTGAGTTTTGTTAACGTGCTGTCTTTGGAATATAGCAGGTAAGAGAAAAGACACTGGTCTCATTTTGGTGCTGATGTCTGCTAGGCACGTGACCCACCAGGCCAGAGTTTCTACTTCACATAGCCACAGTTGCCTGGTCTATGAAAGGTAGACTGCCTTGGGCCAACTCTAGATCTTCTTCCAGCTCAAAATTTGTCCCAAGTCCAAGATAATGTGATATCCAACACTGTGCCTCACGTACTGCTTGTGGATTCACTGATTCAATGATTGTTTCATTCATTCAGTTCATCCAGCAAATAGCTTCTCTGTGTCAGCTATTGCACTCCATTCTGAGAAGTAAATGTTTAAAGTGCCCACTTAATAACTTGAAAGCTGATTTGACCAATTTCATTTCACTGCACAGCCTCCCAAAAGATTCCTGAGTTAGCACACACCCCCACTGGCACCCATGCATATGCCCACAGAACCACCTCATTGTTTGAAAGGAAACCCAGAAGTCAATCACCCCAGCACTTTCTAATTCAAATCGGCTGACAGTCAAAGGCTTTCTGCCCTGGGGCAAACCCTCCACCTTCAGACCTGCTTTGATCCTTTAGCCCAGGCTGCTTTCTTTTCACAGTTGGAGTAGCAGAGGTTAAAACAGATGACAACTCTTTCTAGAGAGTGGGGTCCTTTGCCCCCAAGATGCACTGTGGTGAGACACAGAAGAGGCTTGTCAAAGAAGGGCAAGGTGAAGCTCTGGAGACTGAGGAACCATGTAGTCTAACAGTAGTGGCAGATTTTTCTCCAGCAATGTGCAGGAGCCCAGTATTTACAGTGCAAGGGAGGGCCACGCCTTCACTGTGGGGCTGGGACCCATGAAGCTCCAGTCCCATCATCCTACAGGTGAGGACCTCCTGGAGAAGGAAATTGCACCCCATTCCAGTATTCTTGCCTAGAGAATCTCGTGGACAGAGGAGCTTGGCAGACTACAATCTATGAGGTCATAAAGAGTCAGACATGACTGAGTGACTGGGCACACATATACACAGGTGGGGACACTAAAGGACCAGGAAAGGCGAGCTGGTTTCCACTGCAAGCTCATGGGCTGGAGGGAACATGAGTGATGGAGGTACAGCAAAGGTAAAGCAAAATAAAATTCAGTAAAATAAAACGGAGTGCTGCATTCCCAGAGGAGCAGTTCTTTGAAGGGCCCCTGGGACCTAAGAAGCCTGCTCCACCTGGCCTGTTCATTGCCCCTGAGTCATTCCTCCAGACAAGGGTCTGCCCACTGGGCCACCCTCCCTCGACCACCCAACTCCTCCACTTCCGAAGACACTCCCCTCTTTCCCCAAATTGCCAAATAGAGAAGCCCCACCTTCACCCAGCCCTCTGTCAGTGGACTGTCCAGGAGCTGCAGACATGCTCCTGGGGGTCCCTAGGTGGATGGCTTGGAGTTTTTACCAGCAGAAGAGAAGCCGGCCGGGCCCAGGTGGGAGATCACTCGCCCTTCGGCCAGCCCTGTGCCCTGCCCTGTGCCCTGGCAGCTTCCTCCCCAGAATCAGGTCTTCTGGGGAGTGCTGAGCAAATGACTCAGCTTCCGGTCCAAAGCCTACAGTGCTTGGCCCCGGGAGATGTTTTCAGCATAGAATGCTCAGGGCAGACATCTCTGTAAGTGTGGGTGAGAGTGGGTGAGGGCAGACCTCTCTACTCATCAGAATTCAGATGTGGCCCCCTCCTCTGTCCCCTGCGTGACTTTACATGTTCTCAGACAGCTTTCCAAATGCCTCCTTCCTTGCACTTGGGGGAAGGAGGGAGCTGTGTGGAGACTATATGTGGAATCTGTTGGGATCAGGCAGAACGAGGCAAGACACCCTCTTCTGATTCAAGACATGTGAGAACGTTCTTTTGACAGGAGCAGCTCCCAGTAATAGTAACAGCTCCCGGGCCTTCAACAGGTCCCAGCTCAGAACCTTCAGCACCCTGCCAAGCTCAGCAGCATCCCTAGGCAGGAGGGGGCAGAGAGTGGGGAGGCAGAGGGGATGGGGCTAAAGACAGACATGGAGAGGGGCAAGTCAGAGGTGCAGAGAGCAGACACAGGGGCATGAGACAGACGTGGATAGTGAGACGGAGGGAACACAGGAAGTGAGGTGGGGTGGTGGACGGAGAGAGATGGAGATGGGCATGCCGGTCGATTTGTCCCCCTTTGCTCTGACCCTCCCTTAGGCCCTTCCCATGTCCTGCATACAGCTTTCCTGCTTGGAAGCCTAGCCACTGGCCTAGCTGGGTGAAGAGAGGGAGGTGCCTCATGGCAGGCCACTAACCACAATAAATTCCTGTACCTCTGGAACCTACAGAGGTTTTGGGCCCAGGATCCCTCGGTCTGTTGCTCTGGGAAGTTGCCTCCTTCTGATGTCAAGATTTGGGGGCTCTGTGTGGTGCTATTTATTTCAAAAATAATATCTTTTTAAAAATAAGATATTGCTTCTTCTTTTAAAAATAATCTTTTCCCACTCTCATTGCTTCATTACAAAAGAAAACAATGCAAACTTATCATATATTGCTGGGAAACTATGAAAAGATACAAGAAAATATAAAACATGCATTGTAATCCCATCACCTAATGATAATCACCACTAGTGGCTGAATGTGTTCCTATGAGTCTTTTGTCAATATATAGACATATATAATTGCCAGCAATATTCTACAATATTAAATTCCTTATTAAATATTATTTGGCATCACCATTTTGTTAGGGTATATGTTCTAATATATGGATCAAGTTTTGCTTCTTGAGATAATCTGTAGATGAAGATTTAGGTTCCATCTAACTGCTACTATATATAACACTTTAAGAAACATCTTTCCACCAACGTATTTGCCTGAGTTTCTGATTATTTTCTTTCAGTTCAGTTCAGTTCAGTCACTCAGTCGTGTTTGACTTTTTGGTGCCCCATGGACTGCAGCACACCAGGCCTCCCTGTTCATCACCAACTCCCAGAGTTCACCCAAACTCATGACCATCGAGTTGGTGATGCCATCCAACCATCTCATTCTCTGTCGTCCCTTTCTCCTTCTGCCTTCACTCTTTCCCAGCATCAGGGTCTTTTCAAATGAGTCAGCTCTTCGCATCAGGTGGCCAAAGTATTGGAGTTTCAGCTTCAACATCAGTCCTTCCAATAAACACTCAGGATTGATATCTTTTAGGATGAACTGGTTGGATCTCCTTAAAGTCCAGGAGACTCTCAAGAATCTTCTCCAACACCACACATCAAAAGCATCAATTCTTCAGCACTCAGCTTTCTTCACAGTCCAACTCTCTCATCCATACATGACCACTGGAAAAACCATAGCCTTGACTAGACAGACCTTAGTCGGCAAAGTAATGTCTCTGCTTTTGAATATGCTGTCTAGGTTGGTCATAACTTTTCTTCCAAGGAGTAAGTATCTTTTAATTTCATGGCTGGAGTCACCATTTGCAGTGATTTTGGACTTTTTCAATTTTTAAGAAACGCCATTACCTCTTGCAACTAAACATATGACCACAAGAGGGCACCCTGAGGCTGTGCTTTGCTCCGTGTTAAACAATGGAAAATTTAAGAGATGTTAGTTCAGTTCAGTTCAGTAGCTCAGTCGTGTTGCAACTCTTCGCGACCCCATGAATCACAGCATGCCAGGCCTTACTGTCTATCACCAACTCCCGGAGTTCACTCAAATTCACGTCCATTGAGTCGGTGATGCCATCCAGCCATCTCATCCTCTGTCGTCCCCTGTTCCTCCTGCCCTCAATTCCTCCCAGCATCAGAGTCTTTTCCAGTGAGTCAACTCTTTGCATGAGGTGGCCAAAGTATTGGAGTTTCAACTTTAGCATCATTCCTTCCAAACAACACCCAGGACTGATCTCGTTTAGAATGGATTGGTTGGATCTTCTTGCAGTCCAAGGGACTCTCAAGTCTTCTCCAACACCACAGTTCAAAAGCATCAATTCTTCAGCACTCAGCTTTCTTCACAGTCCAACTCTCCACTACTGGAAAAACCATAGCCTTGACTAGACGGACCTTTGTTGGCAAAGTAATGTCTCTGCTTTTGAATATGCTGTCTAGGTTGGTCATAACTTTCCTTCCAAGGAGTAAGCGTTTTTTAATTTCATGGCTGCAATCACCATCTGCAGTGATTTTGGACCCCCAAAAATAAAGTCTGACACTGTTTCCATTGTTTCCCCATCTATTTGCCACGAAATGATGGGACTGGATGCCATGATATTAGTTTTCTGAATGTAGGGACCGGGCTACACACCAGGACTCTATCTTTCTTCATTCCAATATCTGCATGTCTCAGTGGTTAATATTACCGTCTGGGGAGCAGGCTTGGGAAGCATCATATTAATGATGCATCAAAATAATAAAAATGACATTAAATAACAAATTTCAGAACTTCATCCAGTTAATAGGAACTTAATTTTTAAAGTACCATATTTACTCAAATATGCTTCTAAGTTCTTTTACCAGGGTTGAGCAGAAAAGTACAAAGCAACAACTATAAGCAAAAATTTTAAAAATCTGGTACTCTTGTAAATTACAGCCTTTGGGAAAATTTCCTCCATAATAGAATATCCACACAAGGAAGAAAGGGAACTTGGGTACTTTTGACAAGAGGGTCATTCCTACTCCATTAACTTCTTAGATAATAACACCCTCAGCAGTAAATCTGACCTTCAGTGATACTGTAATATTTCAAATCCTAAAAGATGATACTGTGAAAGTGCTACACTCCATATGCCAGCAAATTTGGAAAACTCAGCAGTGGCCACAGAACTGGAAAAGGTCAGTTTTCATTCCAATCCCAAAGAAAGGCAATGCCAAAGAATGCTCAAACTTTTAGGATTTGAAACAGCTCAACTGGAATTCCATCACCTCCACCAGCTTTGTTCATAGTGATGCTTCCTAAGGCCCACTTGACTTTGCATTCCAGGATGTTTGGCTCTAGGTGAGTGATCACACCATCGTGGTTATCTGGGTCATGAAGATCTTTTTTTAATACTTCTTCTGTGTATTCTTGCCACCTCTTCTTAATATTTTCTGCTTCTGTTAGGTCCATACCATTTCTGTCCTTTATCGAGCCCATCTTTGCATGACATGTTCCCTTGTATCTTTAATTTTCTTGAAGAGATCTCTAGTCTTTCCCATTCTGTTGTCTTCCTCTATTTCTCTGCACTGATCACTGAGGAGGGCTTTCTTATCTCTCCTTGCTGTTCTCTGGAATTCTGCATTCACATGGGTATGGTGGTGGTGATGATTTAGTCGCTAAGTCGTGTCCAGTTCTTGCAATCCCATCGACTGTAGCCTGCCAGGCTCCTCTGTCCTTGGGATTCTCCAAGTGAGAATACTGGAGTGGGTTGCAATTCCCTTTTCCAGGGGATCTTCCCAACCCAGGAATCGAACCCAGGTTTCCTCCATTGCAGGCAGATGATTTACCAAGTAAGCTATGAGGGAAGCCCCTCAAATGGGTTTATCTTTCTTTTTCTCCTTTGCCTTTAGCTTCTCTTCTTTTCTCAGGTATTTGTAAGGCTTCCGCAGACAACCTTTTTGCCTTTTTGTACTTCTTTTTCTTGGGGATGGTCTTAATCCCTGCCTCAGCTTTATTCATAGTGATGCTTCCTAAGGCCCACTTGACTTTGCATTCCAGGATGTTTGGCTCTAGGTGAGTGATCACACCATTGTGATTATGTGGGTCATGAAGATCTTTTTTGTACAGTTCTGCATATTCTTACCACCTCTTCTTAATATCTTCTGCTTCTGTTAGGTCCATACCATTTCTGTTCTTTATTGAGCCCATCTTTGCATGAAATATTCCCTTGGTATCTCTAATTTTCTTGAAGAGATCTCTAGTCTTTCCCATTCTCTTGTTTTCCTCTATCTATCTGCATTGATCCCTGAGGAAGGCTTTCTTATCTCTCCTTGCTATTCTTTGGAACTCTACATTCAAATGGGTATATCGTTCCTTTTCTACTTTGCTTTTTGCTTCTCTTCTTTACACAGCTGTTTGTAAGGCCTCCTCAGACAGCCATTTTGCTTTTTTGCATTTCTTTTTCTTGGGGATGGTCTTGATCCCTGTCTCCTGTACAATGTCATGAACCTCCATCCATAGTTTAGCAGGCACTCTGTCAGATCTAGACCCTTAAATCTATTTCTCACTTTCACTGTATAATTATAAGGGATTTGATTTAGGTCATACATGAATGGTCTAGTGGTTTTCTCTACTTTCTTCAATTCAAATCTGAATTTGGCAATCTTTAGGAGACTAACTGAGTCAAAGGCTTTGAATGCATATATAGGAGACAATATAAAGTAAATAAGTAAATACATAGATGAATAAATATATATGTCTATTTCCAAATTGCCCTCCAAGAAGATTGTACAATTGCACTTCTGGCGCAGTGTAGACTCAGGTGCTGATCACAAGGCATCCATTGATAGTTGATTGTCTTTGTGGTTTGTAAGTTCCCGTAGGTGGAAGACAAGTCTCATTATCTCCTTTTTCTCAGGAAGAAATAGGCTCAAAGAGGTTGAGTGACTTGCCCAAGACCTTAAACTTAATCTAACTTCAGTCCTGGCTCCCCATACTAATCACAGCATCAGCACCCAGGATCCAGCTTGGATCTCCCCAGAACCACCTGTCCAGTGTGGCAGCCACTAGCTATATATATGGATATTTACATTTTCTAAAATAAAACAATCAGCACCTCAGTCACTTTATTTCAAGCGCTTCAGATTTGTGGGTATTTATCATATTGGACATCAGGGCATAGAGCATTTCTATCACTACAGAAAGTTCTATTGGACAATGTTGCTCAAGATTGCCAGTGTCCCCACCTCTGGTGTGGACCTCCCCACTCCCCATTCCCACAGCTCTTGCTCATCCTGTACACAGAGGTTGAATCAAGTCTCCTGGAGACTCCAATTTATCACATTAGACATTAGTCTAAAACCTTTCCTGATTTTCTCTTACCTATTATCTGCCACGTAAAGAATAAGCAGAAATCTAAAACCATGTTTTCTCTTTATCTGCATCCAATTTCTCTTCAATTATTACAGGACATCTCTGTCTGGATTGAGGCCCTATAGATTTGGAGGTGAGCAAACTTTACACTTAATGAGTCTAAGGTTTGATGGGTTAAATCATATACAGTCCCTGCCCACCTGTCCTGCTTTTATTTTCTTCATGGCACTGACCATACCCGTATTTCATTGTTATAAACAGTCACCTTTCTAGAATGTAAGCCTCACAGGAGCAGCGTCTTTCTTTGTTTTGTTGATTTCTGTATCCACGAAAGACTGCTAGCATTTAGCAGTTGAATAACAAATATTGATGGTTGAATGTAGTTATTTAACTAGATTCCGTAATATTGTACTTCCAGTTCTTTCTGATGAGCTAGAAAAATTAAAAATGAAGCGATCCTTAACCACAGCTAGGTCTGGAATGAAATGAGCAATTTTCTGGAACTCCTCTGTGATATTGATTTTTGGAAAGTTTTTAATAGCCGTGAGCTTTCTGTTTAAGTTGTTGGAGTTCTTTCCTGGTTACCTGTTCACGTTTGACACTAGTATCAGGGGCAGGGCAAGGAACTAGTGAAGAAACGGTCCTGGCAAAATTAGTGATGGGGTTTTAGGTCCCCAAATGTGCCATAGAAAATTCCCTCGCCTTTGTCCCGCTTTTCTTCATTTTTACCTTTATTCAAAGTCTTCCCTGCATATAGAAAGCTTTTTCATTTCTTTTTTAAAACAACAACTGGAGGTCGCTATCTTTTAATAGAAAGATGTTGTCCATTCATGTTTAGTATACCAACATTCTTACATAATTTTGTTCCTTCAGTTGGCTTTTATGTTTACTAGTTCTTTTCTTTCTTAAGTTTTTTTTTCAGTTTTCATTATTCTTCATTCTTCTTATCCCTTTGTAATTCTGACTCAGTTTTTCTGTCCTACTAATGCTTTCCTTTTGTTTCCTCATATTCATAATTAAATACTCACTTCTCTATTCTGTGAAAACAAAATAACAAACATTTCCCCTGCTGCTTTTCTCTTCACTCCAATATTTTATGGCCTTTAAAACTCTTCTAATTCCCTACTCTTCCTACAGATGAGAGCTTCAGAACCCTTTCCCTTGTACCTTCTTTTCCGTTGCCTGCCTCAAGTCCTAGTTTCTCCCAAGACGGTTTCATTATAATTAGTTCCAGATCATTATTAGGTTTTCCTCTAAATTGTGTCATTTATGTTTCAAGGTCTTTATTTAGCACTTTCATTACACATTCCACAAAACTCTATAATTATCCATTTAAATTTAACTGTGTATAGGTTAATTACTCACTGCTGTTTCTCTCTCTCTCTCTTTTGCAGTCTTCCACAATCTCTGTTTTGATTCATTTTCATGGTCTGAATCCTTAATTGTTGTCCTTCGATGATGTGGTAGTTTTAAAATAAGTCCATGGGGTGTGGAGCTTCATTCCCTCCCTTTGTGCAGGGCTGGACTTTCTTCTGAGTAGAATGTAAAAAGTGACACTGTGTGGCTTCTGAGACTAGGCCATGAAGAGCACTGTGGCTTCCTTCTTGCTGTCTCGTTTGGATTACTGGCTTGGAAGAAACCAGATGCCATATTTTGAGGACTCTCAGGTGATAAGTGACTGCAGGGTGAGAAATGGAGTTTTCTTGCCGTAAGTCATATTGGAAGCATGCCCCCCCATCAGCCCAGTAAAGTCTTCAGATGACTGTAGCTGCCAAATTGCAGACTGCATGTAGAGGCACCCAGGGAATTGTCTTCACTTTCCCATTATCTCCTTAGCCACAGAAATGGTGAGGTCCCAGCCCACTTGTTCAGCCCACCTATTCAGGTGGCCAGGAAGACCAGCATATCCTCTAGAAATACTAGAGCGGCTTAAGACGTTCTGACATCTCCAAAGGCTGGGGTTTCCCCAGGACCTTTTACTGCTCTGATCTCCTCCTCAGTGCTCTTAGCTGCTGAGACCCAAACTCTGGCCTGGACCAGAGAGGAAATGAAATTCTACGCTCATTGTCAGACCTTGGGAATGTGCTTCCAGTGTGCAGATCCTGCTGCTTCCTGACTCAGCATTCACTACCTCTGGAGAAGGAGTTGTGGTTGGATTAGGTGGGAAGGGAAGCCACTTCCTTCTCCGAATACCATCTGCCTCCTGACTTAGCTCCTTGATCCCTGATGAGAGATGACTCCCCACCCTCCAAATGCTCCTTGTCTCTGGCTGCAGCCTACTTTGACATGGATTATCTGGGCCTTGGGCAGCCTCCTCCACCACACTGTATTCTCCCCAGTGCCCGGAATAGCATAAACCTTCCTTAGAGACTTGGGAAACAGAGCTCATCCTTTCTTACTGGTGTTTTGAGTAAAACAGGCCTTCTTCTTTCATAGAGAATGTATTTGTGTGCTAAACTTGGATCCTGAAGGATCCTTTGCACTTGGAGTAAATGGAAGTTGAGATGGAGTTGTACCTAAACATCTCTACTCTCTTGCCTGGATTCCCCTCAAGTTAGAGTATTTGCTTCAGAGATTTGCAGAAGTGTGATCTGCTGGGCTGGAGAAGAGGGATAGAGTCTTTTGCTTGTGTCATCTATGTTGATTCTGATCCACTTCTAGGAGTCTGGAAGACCATCTCAGTAGGCCCCAAACAGTCTGCTTGGACTCTAGGCCTCCCACAGAAGCCCTCCAAGGCCTCCCCTGTTGGGGCTGGTGAGCAACAGTCTGGGTCAGCGTTTCTCCAAGGGTGTTCTGGTGAACATTGTTACCATGAACTACTTGATACAAAGAAAACACCAAGGCCAAATATGTTTAGACAACTGGCCCAACTCTGTCAGCGTACATTCAGATGCTACATAAACACACACAAAGCAGAAAGCCAGCAGAAAAACCTTTTAAAATCTATTGAACCTAAATTTCTCAGACATCCTTGACTATGGGTCTCATGCCCCCTTTTGCCATATAATACTGATCAGCAACTTGTGGGAAAACTTCCTATGAATAACACTTCAGAAAGGAATAGGATCCGGCCGCCAGTGACCTTGGAGCTCTCAAGGAGCTCAGTTTCCCTTTGATTCTAAAGCAGCATAAGCCTAAAGCAGCAGCTCTCAGAGTGTGGCCCCCAGACCAGCATCATCTGGGAATTTTCTGGAATCACAAGTTCTCAGTTCCTACATAGCCCTGTGAGTTAGAAATCTGGGGTTGCCTGAGCCAAAAGCCATTTGTTTGGAATATTAATATGCCACTAATATTTATATAAATCTGTGTTTTAACAACTCCCCTTCCCCAGGTGATTCTAATGCACAAGTGTGTTTGAGAACCACTGACCTACTGGGTAAGAAACCAACTCAAGCCATATTCCCTGGATTTAAATTCCACCTCTGCTACCTGGCACCTTGATGGCCTTGATACATTTCATACTCTCTCTCTTTGTGAAATAGGACCTATCTCACAAGGCTGTCATAAGCGTTAAGTGAATTTTTTTTAATTTATTTTTTAATTGGAGGAAAATCAGTTTACAGTGTTGTGTTGGTTTCTGCCATACAACTCTGTGAATCAGTCATGATTATATATATATATATTCCCTCCATCTTGAGCCTCCCTCCCTTCCCCCAATCCCATCTCTCTAGGTCATCACAGAGTGCCACGCTGGGCTCCCCGTGTTATATAATGACTTCCCACTGTCCGTCTGTTTTACACATGAGAGTGTATATATGTTAATGCTACTCTCTCAATTCGCCCCACCCTCTCCTTCCCCCTGCATTAAGTGAATTTAAATATATAAAGCTCTTGGAACAGTAACACAACATGTTAGTTGTCAGTGAGTGTTTGCTATTATTACCATTACTGAGTATTTCTCTGAATTTCCACTGAAAGGGCAAAGTAGGGTCACACAGTTGGCAAGGGTGGGTGTGAGTTGGTGTCACAAAATTTTGCCATCATGACCTTATAGAACACAAGACGTTCCCGTGGGAGGAGATGTTTTGCACTGTGTCATTCCCGGAAACATCATTTCATTACTGTTCATAGTGATTAATTAAGAACCACCAGTCTTGTGAAGTGAGGAGCTCAGAGGAAGTAGAATCCTTCCAGCTGGATTTTCTGCCTTGACTCTAGGTAGTGGATGAAATCTCAGCTTCATCTTCAGCAAATGCCCTCTGATTCTGTAGACCGGGCCTCCTCTGACCCTTGCAGCAATAATTTCTTGTTCTGTTTCTGTCACAGCAATGACACAGGAGCTTCAGCCACATTGCCGAGTTGCCCTGTGGCAGAGTTGGGATTTGAACCCAAAGGCTAGTGCTCCTAGCACATCGTTAGCACGTGTTCCATTTGGAGGGCCTTTAGAGAGCATCAAGTCCAGCCCCCTTGATTTACAGAAAGGGAGACTGCCATCCTGGGGCCCTGTGGCTGTCTTAAGATTGTCCAGCCTTGGCGTGACTGAGCTATAATAGCTGGAAGCTGGGTCTCCTCTAAATTCAGTGCCCCTTACTGATGAGGCTGGCCTCCAGCCTGTCTCTCTCTGGGGCTAGATGCAGCACTGGGGTCAGAACTCAAGGGTCTTTTTCTGTTCTTTTCTGAGCATAATGCCGCCATGAGCCAGGCGGACCCATTGTCTGGGGTGTGGTGGGCTGGTTGTGCTGCCAGACATGCCCCGTCCTACCCAGAGGTCCTATCTGAGGCTCTGGGAAAGCCAAACAAAGGTAACTAGAATGTGTCGCAAGGGGGCCATTAGCTTCCTGGAGCCTCCCGGAGCATTCCCAGGAGGAATCTTTGCTGGGAGTGTGTGATCAGCGGCAGACACCGTCACAGGCTGCTGCTGGCATATTAATATTCCAGACAAATGGCTTTTGGCTCAGGCAAGAGATCCTGCTTGGGGCAGGTTTCTCTTTGAAGCTCCTAGGAGGGGCAGCTTGCAGAAAAAGACACTTTTGCAACATGATTCCATTGGAAACCCTCCGCTTCAATCCGTCTTGGTTTATTTTGTTGCGTGCTCTCTCCCACTTCAACAGGCTCGGCTGTTCTTGTCCTCAAGGCAAAACTATCCAGGCTTAGCTGGGACACCAAAGCAGCCGTGCTGGCTCGAGGCAGGAGAAGCAGCCCATTGCTGCTCTGGGTGTGAACCTTAGCTCTGCCTCTTCCCAGCCATGTGACCTTAGACAGATCACTTCACCTTGCTGAGCCTCAGTTTTCTGGGCTATAAAATGGGAGTACACTACCTTTCCCACATCGTGGTTGAAGATTAAATACAACCACATGTATAAGTGCTTAACAGTGTCTGAGGACAGTTGAAGACAGATGCCATTAATACTGAGTGGGAGGCTCAGAACAAGCAGAGACGCTGAAGAGTCCTGAGCAGCGCTGGCAACATTAATTTCTCCCAGCAACCACTCCTTTTCAGGCTAGGGGAATGGGGAATGTGTCCAGATATTTCCACCTTAAAGAAACTCTAGCCTATAGCCCTTCAAACTCCAATTTTATAGGTGGGAGAACTGAGGCTCAGAGAGGGGAAGGAACTTGCTGAACTTTACACAGCAGATTAGATGCTGGAGTGGAGCAAAGCCTTGTTTTCTCCTCCATCTTCCTGAGCACCTAAGATGCAGTCCCATGAGCCACACCCCTCAGGGCCTTGCTATCTTTGCCTCAAATCCTTCGCCTCAGAAGGGGCATGTTTGGCATTGCATGTCCACCCCCAGTGGACCAAGCCAGGTTCGACTGGCAGAGGGGCTGTGTGGTGTTTCCTGCTGGGTAGGTCTACATGGGGGTCTAGGCATCTGAGTGGCTCCCGGGCTCCCCTATATGTTCTGTAAGTGAACAGGCTGGAGGCCTCCTGACCTGGGGGAATGCACCCCTGGGAGGGGCATCGGTTGTTGACCCCTGGGTGACCTTGTCTGAGTCTCCTTTCCTCATCTGTGTAATGGAAAACAACTCTCCTTTTTTCAGGGATTAGGGTGAGGATGCTAGGGGCCACGCTGAGAATACAGCAGTATGCCTACCCTATCCCTGACTATAGGCACTGCTCAAGAAGTCTCAGTGCAACCCCCAGACTAGTGTGGCTGGGCACAGGCTCACCCAGGGCAGGATACCACCTCCTCATCCGTGGAGAGCAGAGAGCAGCCTGAAGTGCACATCCAGGCTGTGGCTGGGAGCCCTGTGGCAGGCGGTGGCCTGAGAGCCACACCCACCACCATGCTGCGGCGTGACAACCAGTCCAGTCACTGTGCTGGCTCCCACCTGCAGCGGAGGAGGGACGGGCTGCCTGGCTGTTTGAGAGGATGCTTCCCAATGCGGTGGCTGGCTTCTGGGCCACGGACTCACTCCAGGCTTGGCACCAGTCCAGAGTTTGAGTCAGGAAGTCCCACACCCTTCATGCCATAACTGTCTTCTTGACCAGGAGAGGATTATGCTCACAAGTCCCTCAGGAGGATGTGAACTTGTCAGGCCTTGGGAAATGCCAAAGCCATTTTCAGTGGTAAGAAAGAAGATGATGGTGATACAGGAAGAGAGGAGGAGAGAGCCACATTGCCCCAAGTTCAAGAAAATGAGGATTGTAAAACCCGCACCCTGAACTCTTCTACAAGCGCGACCAGTCCATTCCCTAACAATACCTCTCCTCCCCTCACTCCCCCCTTACCCTCAAACACAGTCACGGTCCAGCCACTGTCCCTCAGTCCGGGTCCAGCCCAGTGCCTCATGCACTGTGGCACCACCGCTCCCTGGCCATCAGGGGCCACGATGTAGCCGAAGGACCTCTCGCTGTTTGCTGGGTGCAGTTCAAATGGGATGTCCTGGTTCCTGGGTGCAGAAGGTTGATGCCTTGTTTCCGTGAGACTTGCAGGAAATACTAAGGGGCTGGAGTATTAACCACAGTCTAAGCCTCCTGGAATCATCAGGGAGGATGGAGCCTCCAAAGGACCAAAGTAAGTCAGCTGAGAGCTGATGCTATGCCATCTTTCATGGTTTCATTCATGAGGTCATATTCCTCTGCTGCTGAGTTTGCTAAACCTCCTTCAATTCAATACCTGAGTGTGTGACCCTCAGGTATTCTGTCTCCACATCTATCTCATGCTCACCATCATTTGGAACATCCTTAGGAAGCCGATATGAGCCCTCTTTGCACACATTTGATGATGGAAGACCACTATCTCTCATGTCCACCATCCCCTCTCCCCATGGCTCTGACCTTGTTGGAAAGTGTTCCTCATGTGAACTATAATCTCTGCCTCCCTGGGGTTGCACCCACTTTCCTCGCCTCGTAGGCCACCCCTTAAAGGGCACCTTGGAGGTAAAGGGTTTCCTGCCATCCGACTCCTCGTGAGAAACTGATGACAGCAGATGTGAGAGACGCCACCTTCCTCACATGTCCCTGGGGTCCACAGAGCAAACTGCTGTTCACTCTTTCCCATGGGCATCTCCCATCTCTTGGGGAAGGAAGGAAGGTCTGGTGCTATTGATTAAAAGTACAGAGTGGAGAACTGACTGTCAAAAACCCACATGAGTGACTAGTTGAGGAGGCTGAGCTGAGATGTGAGTGATCACCCTCTGGTCCAAGGCTCTCTGATGCTGTGTAGGGCTCAGGGGTCAGATGTAGGGGGTTCTGGGATGATCCACGTCCCCACATGGAACTTGGCCCCATCCTACCTTTTCCAAATAGCACTCAGCCTCCACCCTGTGTGACCTTTGGATGCGGGGACATTTTATTCCTCAGAATAGGGCCAGACAGGCTGCTGGCTTTCCTCCAGCAAGTCTTGGGGCTGCTTCAAGAAGAAATGTCTGGAAATGTGTGGAGTTCATAAGCAAATGGCTTCATGGAAGCGCCTATTAAAATTTCCTCTGCTGAGACTGAAGTAGACAGCATGAAAACCAGCGGGCCTCCCACCTCCCCCACACCCCTCCTGGGCCTCATTTTCCCTCCACTCCCACCCAGCCCTGGAAAACGCATACCTTGTCTAAACACTAGCACCAAGCAGACCCATGCCGAGGCCATATGTGTTAGATTATATTATTGTTTAAAATATTCGCT
Source organism: Madoqua kirkii (assembly GCA_006408675.1). Taxonomy (NCBI): domain Eukaryota; kingdom Metazoa; phylum Chordata; class Mammalia; order Artiodactyla; family Bovidae; genus Madoqua; species Madoqua kirkii. Next base: position 149,032 of record SJYC01022990.1, on the reverse strand, counting down.
GGTCTTTTCCATGGAAGATTATTCCTCCTTACCCCATTAGGCTTGGCCATTTGATTTGATTTAGCTGATGGAATGTGAACAGAAGTGGACTGTGCCACTTCTGAACAGAAACGTGTTGAGTGCTGCTCTGTACTCCCCTAGACCTGAGGTTAACAATGCCCTGGGCATGGACTGCTCTCTTAGCCTGGTACTAGAAGGAAAATGGCATAGAACTTAGCTGCAACTGATCTTAAAGGACATATAAGTGAGTGAGAAGCAAACCTTTGTTGCTGTAGGCCACTGAGAGTTGGGGGATATTTGTTACTGCAGCATAACTTAGACTATGCTGACTAATACACCAGACATGGCAGGAGATGGTATGTTGCTTTGAGACCAAATATCCCAGGATATACAGGAAAGAGAGAAAGTACCTGCAGGTAAATCCAGAGATAGGGGCGCTTTATTCCCCCATCTTCCCTCTGCAGCCTTAACTGACTTAAAGAGGGAAGATAAAGTCAGCATTTGCCTCAAATTCTCCATATCTCCCCCAACCATAAACTTAGAGTCTCTTATATGGATGGTATAAGGCCCAATTATTACTTAAATGTGGATTTTCAGCCTCAGGAGAAAATAATTTCTACTGTTTAAATAGGAAAGGGAAACAGCTTTGGAAATGATTCCTTTGTGATTTAATCACCTTTTGTTCAGACTCTTCAAAGCTAGCTCAAGGAAGATCTATGTATTGGCTCATGTACTAAATTTCCAGCAATATCTGAAGACAGAAGAGACATAGCTTTATTGCCAATCCCCTGTCCCCTCTTTGGAGAAGCATGAGACAGAGAGCTGCTTCTGGACCACAGAACCTTCCATATCACCCCAGACAACAGAGTGGGAAGATCACTGATACCAACCCATGCCTATGAATATATGAGGAAAACTGATGCTCAGAAAAAGCACATACCAAAATATCTTGCCGTGCTGGAGCACTTTATGTTTTATAAAGCATGCTCATATTTTTTATTTTAATGAATTTCTTCACCCACATAAAGAAAACAGTCGGCATCCGACTGGAGGTCAGGAGAGTGGGTGAGTACTGAGTACTGCCGCCACCATCAAATTGTAGAGGTGTCTTGTACAAGCCGTGTTGTGTCTTGGAGTCTCAGCTTTGCTGTCAGAAGGCCGGTTTCAACTACTGATTCTTTCATTCACTCAGTAACTGCTTATTAAATACCTACCACATAATAGCCACAGTATGTAGATGAACAATACTAATGAAATGAAAATAAAGTAGAGGAGGCTGGAAAAATGACCATAGATTCTTTCTGTCTCTGAGTAAGATTTCCTTTACATCAAGAAGTACAGTGTTTCTACGTTTGGTCATGTGACTTTGGCCAATGGGATAGGAATACCTGTGACGTAAGCATTGACTTGTAAAGCACTTGCAACTGGGGCTTTTACTGTCTTTCTGTGATCGGATCCTTGACACCACCATGTGTATGAGCTCAGCATATTATGCTGGAGGGTGAGATTCATGTGGCCCAGTTACCCCTGCCATCCACACTGACAGCCTGTCAATCACCGATATGTGCGGACCATCCAGCCATCAACCAACCCATCAACTGACCAGAGTCACATGATAAAGGCCAGAGGAGATGAGCTGTGTCAAACCAGAAGAAGTACCCAGCAGACCCATCTAATCATGAGCTACATAAAATAATTGTTATAGTAAGCCATTAATTTGGGGGATGATTTGTTACACAGCAGGAGCTAACCAATTCAGAAAAGAAGACATTCATTGAGCCTCTATGAAAGGCACGGCACAAGACCTTTTGTATAGATTTCCTTATTACATTATTACTATGACTCCATGAGGTCGATGATGTGCCTCCCCACTTTACTGTGGAGGAAACTGAGGCTCAGAGAAGTTCACCTACTGGTCAGTTCAGAGAAGTAGTGGAGTCGGGAATAGAATCTAAAGATAAGATGGATTTAAGCTGGTAAGAGGGTATGAAAATCGCTCAGTCATGTCTGACTCTTTGCAACCCCATGGACTATACAGGCCATGGAATTCTCCAGGCCAGAATACTGGAGTGGGTAGCCTTTCCCTTCTCTAGGAGGTCTTCCCAACCCAGGGATCAAACCCAGGTCTCCCACACTGTGAGCAGATTCTTTACCAGCTGAGCCACTAGGAAAACCAAGAATTCTGGAGAGGGTAGCCTATCCTTTCTCCAGTGGATCTTCCTGACCCAGGAATTTAACCAGGGTCTCCTGCATTGCAGACAGGTTCTTTACCAGCTGAGCTACCAGGGAAGCCCAAAGCTAAGAGGATACCTACCGAAAAAAGGGTTTGTATAGCAGGAGTGAATTTTGTCCTTTGAAGGCTCAATATTTTTGGTCTGCAGGCTGCACAGCCCACCTTGATGCTTTGCTTCTGGGAGCCCTAGTGAACTGTGTACCACATGGGGAAAGGAGTGTGTGGAGTCCAGAAAGCCTTAGAGAAGATGGGGTCATGATGAAAAGTATGAGAAGAAGGGGTCAAGGCAGTGCTTTCCAACTGAAACGCCTCAGAAGACCAGCTTCTGGGAGCCCGCTTCTAAATGATCAATTCCAATCTCATTATGACCGCAGCTGCCATTAACTCAGGAGCTAATTGCTATTAGCTTATAGAAACTCAAGAGGGTTTAGCTTCAAAAATTCCACGACACGGGGCCATCTCACTGCTTAAATGGCCACATTGCTGTTATTAATTCCTTTTGACTATTAGCTTATTACTGTTAAGTTATTATAACTTTGTATGAAGTCCTTGAACCAGATGCATGTCCTCCACACACATTTCATTACAGGGAGCAGAGTGCACCCAGAGGTTCAGTATTTTAATTTCCATTTTTTAAGGTATAGGCTTATTAAGAGGCATCAGGAAGGTCCTTGATTTTGAAGATGGTTTCTGTAAGCAAAAGCTGTAACAAAAACCAGACTGTTCCACATTTTTAAGCAGTTAAGGTCTTGGCAAGTGTAGAGCGAATCTGGGTAACAGCAAAGCTTCACACTGGAAGGGCCCTTGGAGACTCTAGCTCATTCTCATGTCACGTTGGGGGAAACTGAGGGTGGGAGATGGGTTCAGGACTCAGGTAAGGTAAACTGCCTGGTCTGCACTGGCCAGATGACAGCATCTGAAATAGCCAGGTCTTTGTTTCAGAGAAGTTAAAAGTCTGCCGAGCATGCCAAATATGCAAGATTACCAATGCTAGACAATTAGAGCAGGGTCCCTCATATTCCCTGGAAAGATACCTACGTGCTAAGAAATGGGCCAAGACGCAATTCTTTACTCCTTTTTAGCAGAGAGCCAGCTGGCTGGAGAGTTACATGACAGTGTGTGAAATTAGACATATTTAACGGGTGACGACAAGGTTCTTTCTGTCTCTGTTCAGAAGCCTCCCTTTAACAAGATCCAGTCGGTCTGTTAAGAAAATAAGAGTGGTGTGCAATTACCAAGTTCACCGTTTGTTTTTGTTTAACTTTGTAGCTTCTTCCCAGGATGCCTTGTGGCATGTCTGGAAAAATGTCAGCACTTGTTGCTAAGCAGATTCTGGTCCTGGGAACTGTTCTCTTTAATGCTCTCTGGAGTCCCTCTACGGCCAGGTCCAAGGGGGAAGCTGATGGGCGTGGTGCTTGGGGAGCTGGGGTTCTGACGTTAGCTCTGTCTCTAACTGCCTACATGACTTGGAGTGTCGTGGTCTCTCTCGAAGCCTCAGTTTTCTCAATACAGCTGAGAAAGAGAAGGTGGGATGTCTGTGCTCCTCCAGCTGTCGATTCTAAATCTCTTTTATTGGATTTTTTGCTCTTAAAGGCGTGGAAGAGGGAGGTGATAAGATGGAGCACTCTGCAGCTTGAGTGCAAGGTTTTCTCCGAGGTCAGGGTTTCTGAAAGGATCCTAATTAAAGCCAAGTGAGCTCTTTTGAGTGAAAATCTCCACAGAGTTGCTTGTTGACCTTGGGAGGACTGCTGAATGAGAGAGAAGTAACAGGTTCTTTACCAGCTGAGCTACCAGGGAAGCCCAAAGCTAAGAGGATACCTACCGAAAAAAGGGTTTGTATAGCAGGAGTGAATTTTGTCCTTTGAAGGCTCAATATTTTTGGTCTGCAGGCTGCACAGCCCACCTTGATGCTTTGCTTCTGGGAGCCCTAGTGAACTGTGTACCACATGGGGAAAGGAGTGTGTGGAGTCCAGAAAGCCTTAGAGAAGATGGGGTCATGATGAAAAGTATGAGAAGAAGGGGTCAAGGCAGTGCTTTCCAACTGAAACGCCTCAGAAGACCAGCTTCTGGGAGCCCGCTTCTAAATGATCAATTCCAATCTCATTATGACCGCAGCTGCCATTAACTCAGGAGCTAATTGCTATTAGCTTATAGAAACTCAAGAGGGTTTAGCTTCAAAAATTCCACGACACGGGGCCATCTCACTGCTTAAATGGCCACATTGCTGTTATTAATTCCTTTTGACTATTAGCTTATTACTGTTAAGTTATTATAACTTTGTATGAAGTCCTTGAACCAGATGCATGTCCTCCACACACATTTCATTACAGGGAGCAGAGTGCACCCAGAGGTTCAGTATTTTAATTTCCATTTTTTAAGGTATAGGCTTATTAAGAGGCATCAGGAAGGTCCTTGATTTTGAAGATGGTTTCTGTAAGCAAAAGCTGTAACAAAAACCAGACTGTTCCACATTTTTAAGCAGTTAAGGTCTTGGCAAGTGTAGAGCGAATCTGGGTAACAGCAAAGCTTCACACTGGAAGGGCCCTTGGAGACTCTAGCTCATTCTCATGTCACGTTGGGGGAAACTGAGGGTGGGAGATGGGTTCAGGACTCAGGTAAGGTAAACTGCCTGGTCTGCACTGGCCAGATGACAGCATCTGAAATAGCCAGGTCTTTGTTTCTGAGAAGTTAAAAGTCTGCCGAGCATGCCAAATATGCAAGATTACCAAGCTAGACAATTAGAGCAGGGTCCCTCATATTCCCTGGAAAGATACCTACGTGCTAAGAAATGGGCCAAGACGCAATTCTTTACTCCTTTTTAGCAGAGAGCCAGCTGGCTGGAGAGTTACATGACAGTGTGTGAAATTAAACATATTTAACGGGTGACGACAAGGTTCTTTCTGTCTCTGTTCAGAAGCCTCCCTTTAACAAGATCCAGTCGGTCTGTTAAGAAAATAAGAGTGGTGTGCAATTACCAAGTTCACCGTTTGTTTTTGTTTAACTTTGTAGCTTCTTCCCAGGATGCCTTGTGGCATGTCTGGAAAAATGTCAGCACTTGTTGCTAAGCAGATTCTGGTCCTGGGAACTGTTCTCTTTAATGCTCTCTGGAGTCCCTCTACGGCCAGGTCCAAGGGGGAAGCTGATGGGCGTGGTGCTTGGGGAGCTGGGGTTCTGACGTTAGCTCTGTCTCTAACTGCCTACATGACTTGGAGTGTCGTGGTCTCTCTCGAAGCCTCAGTTTTCTCAATACAGCTGAGAAAGAGAAGGTGGGATGTCTGTGCTCCTCCAGCTGTCGATTCTAAATCTCTTTTATTGGATTTTTTGCTCTTAAAGGCGTGGAAGAGGGAGGTGATAAGATGGAGCACTCTGCAGCTTGAGTGCAAGGTTTTCTCCGAGGTCAGGGTTTCTGAAAGGATCCTAATTAAAGCCAAGTGAGCTCTTTTGAGTGAAAATCTCCACAGAGTTGCTTGTTGACCTTGGGAGGACTGCTGAATGAGAGAGAAGTGAAAAAAAGAGAAAAGAGGAGAAAGAAGAGTCAGAAAAGGGTGCAAAACCTACAAAGAAAAAGGGAGAGGAAGGAAAGGAAGCAGAGTCGGGGCAGGGAGGAGGAGGAGACAGGCAGACCTAGGACAAGAAGAGCGATTTCAAACAAAGAAGACAAATTGGTAAAAATCAGAAGGGAGGAAAGGTGAGCAAAAGAGAATAAAAAGTAAGGAGGGACATCAAAGAAGATGGGATAATGGATGTGCATCATCTATTTGTTAATTTCTAGAGCGTACAAAGTAGAAATTAGCTTCCCTTGCAGCATGGATGGGAGAGTGAAATATGTAGAAGCAGGAAGCGCTTCATTTTTTTGATGTCGACACCTGGATGAGGTTCTGACACACTGCACATGCAGTAACAGGCAATTTTTGTCTGGGCATTGTGAACCCTGGCGTGGGATCTCCCGCTCACAGTGGGTGGTGGTCAGCACTTCCTCAAACTTGTGATCATTCAACCGCTGTGCCTGTTTCCACCCTCAGATTGTAACTGACATCGTAAGTCACTAGCTTTATGGAATCTCTGTAAATCCCTTCCCTCTTTCTGCCACCCTGAAGAGACACAGTCGTGTTCTACCTAGAAACAAAGCAGTCGTGCCCCCAGGGTAGGCTTGTGAGGAGAGAGCTGGGAGATAATCTCTCTCTGAGCCCTTTTGCTGGTGACCCATCTCCCAGCTGGAGCACAGCCTGCAGCCCTCGGTGGCTTAGCTGGCGCAGTGTTCCCCTCCATCTCGGATGCAGGAGGACCAGAGCTCTGGGAGGCTGGGGGAAGCAATTTGACGCGGCAGCTTTATCCTTTCCAGTTCTCTTGCTTCTGGGTCAGGTAATTTGGCCACACAAAGGTGAAACATGTTCCCTCACTGCTCAGTGGCTCATCCCTCAGGCTCCAGAGGTCTCTAAGACGTGAAAACAAAGCAAAACACAGCCCATCTCCGGGCTTTCAACCTCTTAGTTTGCCTTGATTTTGTCAGTTCTATCCAGAGGACAGCAACCGGAGGTGATGGTCCAAGTTGGAAAGGCTCGGCGTAGTCTGTTTCTGAAGAAAAAGGATGGGAGCTGAGATGAAAGCCAGAGGTGGTAAGTTCTGGAGGGATTTGCACGGAGAACCCCAGCTCGTCAGCAAGTCCTGTGTGTTCTGTAGTGCATCCATCCGTCTTTCATCCCCAGCACCTGGGAGGCATGGATAAATAGGGACTCCAAGGAAGAAAGCTCTGCATGTATTGTTCACCAGTTTCATGGTGTAAATCCTCCCACTGTGGCCATTTCAGGGTGTCAATGGTAATGTCCCTGAAGGAGGAGTTGGTGAGAGATGCTCAGCTCTTGTCAGTCCTGATAGAAAGGGCCTGCAGCACGCCACTGAGGAACGTTTCCTTGGACCACTCTTCCCCTATTCTTAACCCTTTTCTGTTCCTGAGAGCTCTTCTGAAATACAGGAATGAGTGTAATGCTTTCCTGGTTATAAACCATCAGCGGTTCCCCGTTGTTTATAAACTTCAAAGTCTGTGGTGCAGCATTCAAGGCCTTTTAAATCTGGCCTCACTCTATTTGTTTCAATCAGATGCACGACCCATAGACTATATTCATACCTCCACCTGACCATCCCTCTCTGTTGGTCTCCCCTCACTGGGCTGCAAGTTCCTTATAGAGGGGGCGTCTGTGCCCCTCGTCTTTGCACCTGTAGTTCTTGGTCCATCGACCTTGGTATTCAAATATGGAAGGAAGAAAGAATGGACTGATACTGGACCTTCTGCCTTTCCCAACAGGCCATGCTCACCACTTCCTCTGTGCTTTCTTGCTCTTGCCCTCCTAACACTTACTCCACCTGTCAAACTTTAGACCCATTTCTCCTTGATGCAGAGTCAGCTGTGTGTGAGATCTCTTCGCATTTCCACCCAACAGCAGACCTTAGCTGAGCTCCTACTATGTCCATACACTGTTCTGTGTGCTGAGGATACAGCTTTGGAAAAGACAGGCAGCATCCCGTTCCTCCTGCATCTGATGTCTGGTGGAAAGCAATCATCCAATGAATATAAGTGCAAATGCTATAGAGCAAAAGTGATTGGGAAAAACTAAAGCACAGAGGTGGTGATAGGGTTTAAGTCTTAGTCACTCAGTCATGCCTGACTCCTTGACATCTCATGAACCTCATGAGCCTGTTGAGCTCCTCTGTCCATGGAATTCTCCAGGCCAGAATACTACTAGCTTGAGTTGCCATGTCTTACTCCAGGGGATCTTCCCTGCCCAGGGATCAAGTCTTTATATCTTCTGCATTGGCAGGCGGGGTTCTTTACCACTCATGCCACCTGGGAAGCCTTGGTGATAGGCATTCCAGCTTGATAAGTATGGCCAAGCAGGCATCTCCAGGGAGGTGCTCTGAGAGGGGGAGGTACCAATTTTTTTTTCGCCTGTGGAGTCTGGCCTCTCCTATCTCCTCCAAACTTTGTCTTGTTGATTATCTGTCTGTCTCTTATGTGGGCTTCTTCCTGTTAACCCAGTGCACATGCCAATCACCAATCCTGAGAAAAACAGCCCCTCCTTGGCCTCACGCCCTCTTTAGGTACTCTCTTTTCAGCCTCCCCACAATGGTGAGAAAGTACTTGCAATGTGGCTCTCTACTTACCTGCCTTCTGTACCTGCTGTCTTCCCTGCTCTGACACCTGCTCCCAACCTCCAGTAAATCCATTTTTGGCCTCAATCCGGGGACTCTGTGGTGCCAAGTCCAGTGGACACGTCCTGGTCCTTACCTTGCAGGATCTCTGCAGAATCAGCCTGCTGCCATCCTCTCCTCATCTCTCTCCTCCAGTCTAGCCCTCTTCCTGGGTTCTTTATTTTACATACTTCCTCTTAAAAGCTTGCCTTCCTCAGGGTCTTCCCTTTCCTTTGGCTCCTTTTGTTGTTCAGCAACACAACCAAGACCACAGCCTCTGTCTACAAGCTAGTGAACCCACAGTCCACACCTACAACCAACTCCTGTCCCTAGAACCAGTGCCCCTAGACATCTCCAACCTTGGGCTGATCCAGATCTCCAGGGTCAGTGCGTCTGAAACTCACTACCTCATTGTTCAGATCAGCAGCTCTCCTTGGGTCCCAGCTCACAAATGTTCTACCAGGACCCCCAGCAAGGAAGCTGGACACCATCCTAGAGTCGCCTCCCTCCCTGGCTTCCCTTCCTTAATCCAGCAGTTCGTGCTGACTTTCACCTTCTCACTAGTTTCCAAGCTCACTCCTCCATTTCCATCACTGCACCCAGATTACCCTCCTCTATCAGGTCCCCTAGACCAGGATGGTCTCTGATCCACACAAAACTGCCAGAATAATCCCTTGGAGATGCAACTTGGACCACATCTCTCTCTACCTTAAACCTTTCTTTCATCCCTTTTTGCCTGCAGCTCGTGGCTGACACCCTTAGACCTGTGCTACAGCCCCTGTGTCACCGGCGCCCGCCTGCATCTCCATCCACTCCATCCTCAGTCTCTGCCTGGCACTCAGTATTCAGGGCATACCTAGCTCCTTGTCATTCTGTGCACTCAGCAGGCTGTCTAATGGCTCAGTTCCTTTGCTTACTCAGGGCCCTCTGCCTGGAATATCCTAACTTTGTCTGCCAAGCCTATCACTCAGCTCATCTCTCCTGGTTCTTCTCTCAAATCAGGATTAGCAGCTTCAGGCACCTCTTCCCACTGCTGCATGCAACCCACTAATGTGGAAACAGTGCACCCTGTCCTGTGCTCACCCCCTCATGCCCGCCCTTCCCCCCACATATCCTACATAGGATTGTAATTATCCATTCGTGCCTCTCCCCTTCTCTGACAGGGGAATATGCAGCCATGTCACATTCATTTTCGCATCCTCTGTACTTGACCCAGACTGTGAACTTGAAAGATGTTTTACGCTCAAAAGGACAGTGCTAGGCACCTGGTTAAGAGGAAAGCAAGAAATGTATATTGAGAAGGGAGGCAAGATAGCATTATGGTTCCTGCCTTGCTATTTAAGGGCTGCACATGCTCGGACAAGTCCTGGACCTCTCTGTGCCTCTGTTTCATCACCTGTAAAATGAGGTGTTAGCAAAGCACCTCGTCAGAGGGTCGCTGGAGGGTTAACTGGGGTAGAGTGTGCGGAGTGCTTCCAGGGTCAGCTGGCTTGTAAATCGGGCACACAGTAGGACCTGTCCATTTACATACATTATTCCATTTACTTGTCATAACACTCTTGAGAAGTAGGTGTTATTTTCCTGTTGTTCCCTGTTAAGGACACTGTTGAAAGAAGTGGAGTGGTCTCCCCAGGGGCACCCAGACAGTCAGAGTGGAGCCATGTTGCTCCCGGTGCGTCTTTGCTGCTCCTCAACTGACCTGACTCCAGGGAGCTCACTTGCTTCCTAGAGAGCAAGGGAGGAACTTCATGGAGTCTGAAAGCCAGCTTCCAGCAAACCAGAAAAAACCCTGAGGAGGGAGCGGGCTGGGGAAGGATCGGCACTCACTGTCCCATGGGCAAATTTTCCTGTGTTTGCAGAGCAGGTGGGGGACTTTTCTGGGTCATAATGGGTCAGAAAGGAAAGATGTCGTGGGTGTATTGGGGGGATCTTTTCTACCTATGGGGGTGATGTCTGAGCTGGTGACCTAGCCAGTGCCTCTGGAACAGACCTGCTTCTTCCCATCAGAAGGGTTCCTGGGTGGGCATGGGGTGGGAAGAGGGTGGGGTTGTCTGAGTGGGCCCACCTAGGGTGCTAACCTGCTTCTGGCTTGTCCTTGCCTGCATTTCTGCTCCCTAGGATTCTCCTCTGTGAAATGCAGTCATCTTAGCTATTTGCAGAGCTCACGTGCAGTGAAGAAAGTCCCTCTCTTTGGGATTTAGAGGCACATAGTGGAGATTCAGCTCCTGTGAGGGTCTTCTATCCTTCTAGGAGCTTTTTCCATTGGAGACTCTGGCCTACACAATACTGGCCTCCCAGCTTGCTAGTCTAGGCACAGCCTGAACCATAGAACCTATTCCCACTGGACTCTGGATCTGGGGGACCCAAAGACCTTCAGGAAATCCACCAACTGGGGAAACACTTTCCTTCACAAACAGTCAAGGTCCAATGAGCATGTATTTCTGATTTGGGAGGAATGGGCACATGAAGTGGGGGAGGGGGGAGATCAAAGGGTCAGGGACACGGGAGGAAGCCTTTTGACAGGAGGCGGAGAAGGAGATCTTTTTCATTCCCTAAGCAATGAGGACAAGATATTTTCTAAGGGTGGCTCTGCTCCCAGCTAGGGCAGAGTAGTCGGTGCCAAGGAAAGAGTTCCAGACCAAGGTCCTGGTAACATATTTCCAGCTCTGCCGTCATCATTCCATGGCCTTAGGCCCATATTATTCCTTTCCATGAGGCTCTGTTCCTCTCATCAGTACAATGGGGAGACAATACCCAATTCATCCATTCGCTGTTTATGTGTGTCCTTGGGTCAAGCCAGGAGCCAGGTGCTGGAGATGCAGAAAGGAAGGTCTCTGCCCACAGGACAGCTCACAGCTGCCTGGGAACTAAGCCACAAGCACATACCCAAGTGAGGTGGAAGCCTGGTAGGAGTCTTGCTCAGGTATGAGGGGAATGCAGACGAAGGGACCTATAATGGGTTGAACGTGCCCTTGTTCAGCTGCTGAGTCATGTCCGAATCTTTGAGACCCTGTGGACTGTAGTCTGCCAGGCTCCTCTGTCCATGGGATTTCCCAGGCAAGATTACTGGAGTTGGTTGCCATTTCCTTCTCCAGGGGATCTTCCTGACCCAGGGATCGAACCTGTGTTTTCTGCACTGGCAGGCAGATTCTTTATCACTGAACCACCAGGGAAGCCCAGTGGGTTGAATAGTGGCCCCCAAAAGACATGACCAGATCCTAAGCCCTGTACTATGAATGTGATATTTGGAAAGAGGGTGTTTGCAAATGTAACTAACTTAGAAGCCTTGAGATTGGAGCACCCTGGATTATCCGGGTATGCCCTAAATCTCGTGACACATGTCATGAAGGAAAGACACAGGCACAGAGAAGGAGGCCATGTGACGACAGAGGCGGAGATTGGAGTGGTGAGCCTGCAAGTCGAGGGATGCCATGGATTGCTGGCAGACACTAGAAGAGACTAGAAGAGAGGCAAGGGACAGAGGCTTCTTCAGAGCCTCCAGCAGGATCCAGTCCTGTCCATACTTTGATACTGAGCTTCTGGCCTCCTGGCGTGTGAAAGAGGACATTTCTGTTGTGTTAAGCCACCTGGCAATTGTTATGGCAATTGTTATGGCAGCCCCAGGAAACTAACATGGGCACGTGACCATCTGCAGGAAGGTGATCTGAGAAGGCTTCCAAAGGAGGTGGCTTGGAAATGAGTCCTGAAGTCTGAGTAGAAGGTGGCTAGCTGGGGAGGAGGAGAGAAGAGAGGCATTCAGGATGAAGGTCTAACACAGCACAGGCACAGAGGTGAGAAGAGGTGAGGCAGGGTCAGAGAACCCAAATGATCCAGAAGGCCCAGAGCTGAAGAACCAGTGAGAGCCCTTGCCTGAGGTGGGTCTGCTCGTCAGAAGTTTGCTTGGATTCACCTCAAGAGCTTGGACATTGTCCTGTGGGTTACAAGGGTTCATCTAAGGATTTTAGCAGGGGAGTGACCTGGTCAGTGCTTTGAAAAGACCACCTAGGGACCCAATAGGAAGGGCCAGCCAGGAGCTGAGCATCCAAGCCAGGGTGCCTGTGTGGCAGCAATGCCAGCCTGGCATGGTGGGAGCTGGATCAGGGCAGAGGCAGGGCAGGTGCGGAGCCCAGAAATGGGAAGACCTGTTGGGAGGAGGCACCATCTCCAAAGCCTGGGCTGCCTAGGTGGGAGGACACCCTGTTAGAGGTCTTGGTGATGTTGTCATTCTGAGGGATGGAGTAAGACTGGCCTCCGGAGGCTGAGATGTTTGGGTTGGAGACACGTTGCTTCCCTGCAGGGTTGCTCAGAGGATCGACTGAGTATAACTCATGTGGAGCGGCCAGTGCAATGCCTGGCTGGGAGAAGACTGGAGACAGGGCCCCAGGGGAAGGAAACCGAGGCCATTTTCCTTCCCATCCCTGGCATCATGCGCTGAGCTGGGCACAGTTGGTGTTCAGTGAGCACTTGTCGAGAAGAACTGGGGGCCGGACCCCAGTCACCGGGATCGTGGCCATCACAAACGCAACACGCTTCACAGCACAGGTCCATCCTGCAGACCTCATCAACCATGCAGTCATGGGGAGATCAATTGGTCCGGCTCCAGCTGTTGAAACTAGAAGCAGAGGGAACCACGGACAAATAGTCCTCAGCTCAGCACTTTCTCCATCTGGGAAGAAAACCAGGTGTGGGGGGAGAGTACCAGGCCATCAGGAGGTTATGAGGCCATAAATAAGAGATTTGTGGTAAATAAGCTGGAGAACATATCCGCTCGCTGCTCTTTTTTATCACTCACCTAGAGAGCAAAATTCCCCCGCATCTTTTCTGCAGGCCAATAAATATCTTTCAAGGAGCCGGTATTTACATAGAGAGTAAGGGGGGCTCCACAGCTCCCCAGGCCCCATGTCAAGAAGGAACAATGTATAGCCCTAAAGAGAATGGCTGTGCAGAGAATCGATGCAAATGCAGTTTCTTTTCCCAGGATGATGCTCCCGAGCAGGGTTCAGCCCGAGTTCAAGGATTGTGCTCAGGCAGTGGTGTGGGCCCTTCTCTAAGCCACGGGGGATGACTCTTTCCCCTAGGCTGGGGGTCACATGGCCCTTCCTGCTCTAGGGCCCTGTGCTTGAAACTCTCTCCCCCAGATGAAGCAGACCCAAAGGAGAAAATAAAGGACCTCTAGATCAATCACCTTCCCTGGTGGCTCAGTGGTAGAGAATCTACCTGCAATGCAGATGACATGGGCTCGATCATCTGCAGTACAGGAAAGACCCCCTGGAGGAGAAAATGGCATCCCACTCCAGTATTCTTGCCTGGAGAATCCCCTAGACAGAGGAGCTTGGCAGTTACAGTCCATGGGGTTGCAAAGAGCTGGACATGACTTACCAACTACACAGCAATAACAGACCAACCACCAGGTGTCATTCCATGAAAGGCTGCATGAAGACCAGTAGGTATGTGCCAGGCATGATGGGGACGTGGAGGCAGGCAGGACAGACGCGGCTCCTCTCCCACTGGTGTGTAAACTCTGGAGTCAGCTGCTCTCCGAGTAAAGGAGAAGGCCTGAGATATACGCTGACGGCAAAGGAGTGGCCAGCACGAAGAGCCCGAAGCTCAGGCACAGAGAAGCATGGCGCCCGGAAGAGGTCCTCAGGGACACCTGGGGAGCAAAATCCTGGCTCAAGGCAGAAGTGAAGGAGGAAGCAGATGGCTTCTGGAACTGGTTCCTGTCTCCATCTCTAGTCCTTGGGCAGTGGGAAGCCACTTCAAGATCTTAGACAGAAGAAAGACATTCCCAGAGAGACTATTTCTGGAAAAAGAAACAAGTACCTTTTCTCACGACCACGATTCTTGGATGATGTCCCCTTCATCTTAGAATAAAGCCCACTGCAAATAAGTGCTTGATAAATGCTTGCTGAACCACTGAAGCCATGTATGGAATCTCCCACGGATAAGTAGACCTTTGGAATATGGTGTCCTTGGAATGACCTGGAAAGCCAGTGCTGTGGACAGACAGCGTTTAGCTTTTTACTTTGGAAATGAGGGAGAATCTGATGGTGGCCAGTACTTGTCCAGGGTCACCCAGCTGCTTGCTGGCTGAGCTGAGACTGAAACTCAAGTAATCTTTGTTTTGAAAGATTTCGTGTAATGCAGCTTGGGAAGACAGGCAGAGACAATATGGGGAACAAGATGAGAAAGGGAGGTGGGGAGAAGAAAAGAGAAAGGAGGAAAAGCGAAGTGCTGGGTGGGAAGGGCAAGTCCTCTTCCACCCTTGAGTGCTTTGGATTTTGTTAATGGCCCTGAGTGTAATCGTATAGGACATAACATCTTTTCCACATTTATGGAACCAACAGCGCAAGCTTTTAAACACACACAAACTCACCTCTGACCTCAGTATATAGTTTTACTTTATAAAGAATGAGGAAAACTTCTTTCTGAACATCTGGCTGTTATTTCTCCAAACCCAGATGTGATAAACAAGAAGGACAAGTCAATAGGCTGTACCCACCAGGAACACTTGACCAGAACTTTCTAACCTTCGTGCTCCATATTCCTTTGGACTCGGCTAACGATACTGGCTCCTGCCCCAGGAGGCCTTAGGTTCTCTAGATGACTGGTAGGTTCCATCCGTGTTTAATTGTATGTGCTCTGGTGTCTCAGCTGTTGGAGACGGGGATCTTCTGCATTCACTTTCTCCTTCAAGAGACCCACGGGTGGTAAGGAGGCTGAATGATGATGGATGGGAGGGTTGTTCTGACCATTGGCTACAGTTTGCAACTGTCACTGGGCTGTGTTTCCTAATGGGCAGGGTCATGTGTATTAGCAGTTTGCGGCTTGTGGGGAATGCCATCTTTTCCTCTCTTGCCCCACACAGTGTCAGCACAGAGCAGTTCCAGTGCCTAGCCTTGTTCTCTGTTCTTGCTTTCCAGCCCATGGCTGGATGCCAGGAGGTCAGATGGGATGATGAGCTGCAGATGTATCCCTCTTTGGTTCTGGGGGAAGGAGGTAGGATGCCTCGTGCTGGCCCTCTGGTCTAAGCAGCATAGTCCAGCCAAGTTGTTAGAGAAGAGAAGCATGGGAGGTGGCTAGTGGAGTGGGGAAGGCTTGCCACATAAAGGAGACCTCCCCCCAGGCCTGCTGCTGGCCGTCCTGGATCTACATATGGAGGCTGCCAGAGCCCCTAGGAAGGGGCATGGGAGGAAGGATGGTAGGATAAGGCACATATCACATCTGAAAGCAGGAAGCCTCATGACCAGCTCTGTCTTCTCTCCTGGTGGTCGCAGGTAGTTAGTTACATTCGAAAGTAAATGCTTGCTGGATAAAGGGGTGGGCAGGAAGGCAACTGGCCAAGTCCAAGTGTGACCAGCAGGGGATTCCAGGGAAGACCTGGCTATTTGGCCATTTATACCCTGACTATCTGTGACTTGCCCCAGTGGCAATCAGCATCCCTGCACTGCTGCTTTCCCAAGGGAATTGTGCAGCTCCACAAAGAATACACAGGTAATATTGGAAACACTAGGAAGTACACTATACTTGTGTATGAAAGATAACTGGGGTGATATTAGACAGTTGGCAGACTCTGACTTGTGCAAGAGGTCTGCAGACCTTTCTGTAAGAGATAGACCTCTCAAGGGGGCAGCATCAGTCAGCGCCCTCCCCCCTCCCCACCAAGCCCAACCCAGGCTCTAGGCGGTGCAGGGAGTCTGAGCAAGGCAAGACGGCACTGGACTACTTGCTGGCGCTCGGAGATGTGAGGGGTGCTCATCTCCTGTGGTCCTCAGCACTTCCAGGACCTGGAAGGCAGGGCCAGGCTGGACATGATCACCCGCATCCCTCCACACATCCCCTGGAACTGTCCTGTTGCAGCTTGACTCTCGATGTCATTTATCACTGGATAGACTTCCAGTAGAAAGACAATTTGCAAAAGAAGTCCTGGATGTGCAATCTCCATTATTTCTTCCAGTTACTATGTGACTTTCAACACATCACTTCTCTTTCTGCACCACTGTTTTCTCATCCTGGTGGTATTAAAACCCATGCTCTGATTAACACACAGGGTGGCCTTCAGAATCAAAAGAGAGCATGGATAGGAAAATGGCTTGTAGGCTTGAAATCTCCTAACACATATAAGGGATTGTAATGTATTGTTTAGCCCTAGCCCATCAGAGTTCTTTAAGTCGGGTCTGGGCCAAAACATTAGAGGTGGTTTAACTTCGTTCCCAGATCCAACACATGCCTTGTTAAATATCAGCCAAGGTGGTATGTAATAAAAAGTTTCACGCTGAACCCAATATAGGTTGATAGATAAACATTGACCCTCCAACCCAAAGCTGAGTTCCTGTTCCTCCAGACACTGATGCCAAAATCAATCTGCTCAGGTTCGTAAAGAAACCAACAGCCTCTCGGCAGAGCAGAGACCTCTGTAGGTGGCCATACAAGTTTGTTCTGGCTTTTCCAAATTGAGGTTGGGGTTTTTAATAGGCATAGAGGTCTGAGAAGTCCTCCATCCACTGGCCCATTCATTCTGTGAGACAAGTGGGTCCCAGCCTGCTCTGTGCCTTCTCTTCTCTGGAGGATATTCCCAGGTTCCTTCAGCGGGCTCCACTGTCTTCAGCCGCTCATGATGAAAGGGGATGCCTCCTGCGAGGGGAGTCATGTCATAAAACTGTCACTGCGTGCTTGGCCCGATCACACCTCCCTGGTCGGGCTGATCGTTGTATATGCATTTGAGATTTGCTGCAGCAACGCTGTTTGTGAGGAGAAAGGATGTTAATGAGGCTGTCACGAAATCTCCCTCTGGTAACATGCAGGCAGTTGGGAAACGCAAACTATCCCCCTTGGGAACCTGCGTCTCCCTGGGTAGTCCTTCTTCAGGGTCCTGGGTTCAGGCTCCAGGACGCGGTGCTCTAGGGTAACAGAGCACATGGGGGGCCGTGTGAGCAGCAGGCTGAGGGCTTTGGACAAGTTACTTCCCTTTAGATGATTCGGCTTCAGTATCACACAAATGTCATTCTCACAAACTGAGATGACAATGAGCAAAGTTAAAGGATGGGAAAGTGCTGCGAGGCTCTGCATCAGCGGGGGTCCTAATGAACGCTGCTGCTGGAGTCTGTGCAGGACACGGCCCTGAGCACTAGCCTGTGCTGATGAGAACCATCCTTAGGAGAGCTCCTCACGGGGGCCGTCCTGGGTCCCTGTGTCCCAGATGAAGGGCCGACTCTAACAGAGCAGCATGGCCCTCCTTGGTCAGCAGCGCAGGATGTGCAGTGGGACTGTGTGCCGGGATACCCCCTTAGATCAAAGGAGAGGGGGTTGCAAAGAGGAGAACGATGCCATCTGTCCAAGAAAGGGGAGGGTGCATGGTGGAAGCAGCGTCACATTCAAAGCACAGAGTGGCAGTGGGGGCGAGTGCAAAGGTGGAGCCCAGGAGGGGTGGATATGTGTCCATGTTGGGGAGGAGGGCAGTAGGGAGGCCAGAAGGGCATTCTGCCCCTGCATGTGGGCACTTTGTTTTGGGAACCAATATCCTTAGTGTTCTGCAAAGGATCCAAAGCAGTTTTCTGGCACTGTCTCATGTTGGTCGGAAAGAGTGGCAGGAAATGTACAGCACATCCAGGCTGCTTTTCACTTTTGGTTGCTCGAAGCCCTACATCTACATGAGAGGTAGCAGTTTTCTCATCAGGAAAATCCACCCAGGGACCTGGAGGCAGCTTCATCCCTTTCTCTGGTGAGGATATCAGAAGTCACTGCTGAGTAATATTCCACAGTGTAAGTATATATACATATACACACACACACACACTGTATATGTATATACAGTGTGTGTATGTGTGTGTGTATACACAGTGTGTATATGTGTGTGTATACACAATGTGTATATGTGTGTGTGTATATACACAGTGTGTATGTGTGTGTGTATACACAGTGTGTGTATATGTGTGTGTATACACAATGTGTATATGTGTGTGTGTATATACACAGTGTGTATATGTGTGTGTATACACAGTGTGTGTATGTGTGTGTGTATACACAGTGTGTATATGTGTGTGTGTATGTGTGTATACACATACATATATATGGCTGCCCTGGTGGCTCAGACAGTAAAGAATTCACCTGCAATTCAGGAGACTTGGATTCCATCGCTGGATTGGGAAGATTCCCTGGAGAAAGGAATGGAAACCCAGTCCAGTATTCTTGCCTGAGGAATTCCATAGACAGAGAAGCCTGGTGGACTACAGTCCATGGAGTTGAAAGAGTTGGACATGACTTAGCAACTGAACAACAACAACAACATGTGTACAACATACAGTGGAATATAACTCAGCAATATAAAAGAACAAAATAATGCCATTTGCAGCAACATGAATGGTCATAGAGAGTGTCATACTGCTTGAAGTAAGTCAGATAGAGAAGGACAAATATTATATGGTATCACTTATATGTAGAAAGTAAAAAGATGGTACAAATGAACTTATTTACAAAACAGAAATAGAGTCACAGATGTATCAAACAACCTTACGGTTACCAGTGGGGAAAAGGGGGGGTGAGGAAAAACTGGAAGATTGGGAATTATATATACAGACTACTATATATAAAATAGATAACTAATAAGGACCTACTGTATCACACAGGGAACTCTACTCAACAATGTAATGACCTGTATGGGAAAACAATCTAAAAAAAGTGGATATATGTATGTGTATAACTGATTCATTTTGTTGCACAGCAGAAAGTAACATAACATTATAAATCAACTATCATCCAAACAAATTTTAAAAAAGAAAAAAGAAGTCATTGCTGCTAGAAAGGCCCTGGTGACCCTAGGCACGGCTCTTGGGGCCGAGGCCCATGACCATGATGTATAGTCTTGCTCTGAAAGAGGCTTTGCCTTGCTTCCTGGTGCCAACAGCTGGTGAAACCCACCCATCGCTGCTCCTTGAGAACGCAGGTGCATCACGTGCCTGACCTGACTCCCTGAGAAGTGGTAGAAAGAAGGCGTCTAAACTACTTCCCTATTTAGACCTAACTATTTGGACTGTCCTTCAATCAACAATAGAAGCTTCCACACTCTAGCCTCTTGCCAAGGAGATCAGCCAGGAGCCAACTCCTGGCTCTGAGCCCAAATGAAACAATGGATAACAATAGCCTGCACTTCTAATTGCTGAGCGGCTGAAAGGCCGTTTTCACACTTGGTATCTCCAGGGCAGACTCGCCATCCACTCTTCTAAATGATTCTTGTCTAGACTTCAGAGATGCCTAGAGGGTTAATAGAGAGATCTAGGAGATCTGTGAACCAGCCCGCAGCTGGGTACAGGTACTTTTTGCTAGGGAGAGAGCCTTACATGTTGTGTTTGTTTGTTTGTTTTTAATCATATTCTTTAAGAGATATAAGACTCTAAGAATGCTTAATTTTGATTCTTGTATGAAGAAGGTGGCCAAAGAAGTTGCCTCTCCCAACCTTACTTATTTTGGTCTTGCTCCAAGATATACTTTAATATTGTGGTTCAGCTGTCATTCAAGGTCAGATAAAGGACATTTCTATATCTTTTGGTTAACTGTGATGGACGTCTTGATCTATTAGAGTGTTTGGCAATCCTTAACCCAAGACCTATTCAATACATCCTCTTTAAAAATCGGTACTAGGAAAGAGTTAATATTCGTTGAAGCTGAGATGTGGGTCTTTCCTCTTCTCAGTAAGTGGGAGTTATGTGACTCAGGATGTTTCCCTCCTTGCCCTGGCTGCCAGGAAGGTCTGAGTCACATGTGATGTTCATGTATTCCTTGGTTTTTGTTCAGCACCTGTATTCTAACATCATGCAAAGCATGGGGGATAGAGACTGAGCCAGGCAGATGTGGTTCCTGCTGTAACAAAATGGATTTATGACCTCCAGGTGTGCATGTGTGTTAATTTTTATTATTATTATTATTATTCTACTGCAGATTTTAAGTGGTGATGAGAGCAAACACATAAACATGGGTGAGAAATCACTTCAATCATGTCTGACTCTTTGCAACCTTATGAACCGTAGCCTGCCAGGCTCCTCTGTCCCATGGATTCTCCAGGCAAGAATACTGGAGTGGGTTGCCATGCCCCCCTCCAGTGGATCGTCCTGACCCAAGGACTGAACTCACATCTCTTACATCTCCTGCATCGGCAAGCGGGTTCTTTACCACTAGCACCACCTAGGAAGCCCAAAACATATAGAGCTTGCTATGTCTGCTAAGTCGCTTCAGTCGTGTCCGACTCTGTGAGACCCCATAGATGGCAGCCCACCAGGCTTCCCCATCCCTGGGATTCTCCAGGTAAGAACACGGGAGTGGGTTGCCATTTCCTTCTCCAATGCATGAAAGTGAAAAATGAAAGTGAAGTCGCTCAGTCGTGTCCAACTCTTCACGACCCCGTGGACTACAGCCTACCAGGCTCCTAGATTTTAAGTGGTGATGAGAGCAAACACATAAACATGGGTGAGAAATCACTTCAATCATGTCTGACTCTTTGCAACCTTATGAACCGTAGCCTGCCAGGCTCCTCTGTCCCATGGATTCTCCAGGCAAGAATACTGGAGTGGGTTGCCATGCCCCCCTCCAGTGGATCGTCCTGACCCAAGGACTGAACTCACATCTCTTACATCTCCTGCATCGGCAAGCGGGTTCTTTACCACTAGCACCACCTAGGAAGCCCAAAACATATAGAGCTTGCTATGTCTGCTAAGTCGCTTCAGTCGTGTCCGACTCTGTGAGACCCCATAGATGGCAGCCCACCAGGCTTCCCCATCCCTGGGATTCTCCAGGTAAGAACACGGGAGTGGGTTGCCATTTCCTTCTCCAATGCATGAAAGTGAAAAATGAAAGTGAAGTCGCTCAGTCGTGTCCAACTCTTCACGACCCCGTGGACTACAGCCTACCAGGCTCCTCCGTCCATGGGATTCTCCAGGCAAGAGTACTGGAGTGGGGTGCCATTGCCTTCTCATCATCTAAGTGGCTTGGATATTTCACTGATTTAATGGCCCTCATAAATTTAAGAGGTAGGTACTATTATTATCTCAGTCTAAATATGAAAAAAATGAGTGAAATAACTGTCTCAAGGTCAAAGTGCCAACAAGGGACAGAGTTAACAGCCAAAGCTCGGCCCTCTGACTCCAGGTGCCGTGCTGAAACCTGGTACCCACATTGCTTGCCTCTGGGCGGAACAACACCTTATGTTTATGTGGCATGTTCTTCTCTATGGAGTACTTTACACCCATTGCTGCTATCACCTTGATTAGTAAATACTCTTACTTCCGTTATTGAGACGACAACACTGATCCTCAGGAAGGTGATGGGATTCTGGGGTCAGCAGCCAAGCTGGTACCCAACTCAAGTCCTCTGAGCCCAAGTCTTAAAAGGCATCTTCCGTTATGACCTGACTCCTTCCTTCCCTCTAAACACATGCTTGCCTGTCATTGTGAATGGCTCCAGGCCTAAGAGGGGAGTGGACAGAATCAGGGCTTGGTATCTTTCATTTGATGACTAACTGGCCAAACGTTCAATTGACCTTTTTTGGATATGTGAGTGAAGATCTTCTAGGGCTGATTAAATGTAAGATCAGACCTTGTTAATGCTGGGAAGAACCTTGAAGATTGTTGATCCAGGAATTTCTGACAGTTTGAGGGGTGGCATCAGAATCTCTTCTGAGAATTTGATGTATGTTATGGACACTGTCTTCCAAACCCAGGTCACCCTGATCCCCAGCCTTATTCTTATCTGACCAAGGCATTTTTATGATAATTTCTCATCGTGTCCAGAAGGGGCTCTCAGAAAGAGGCTTACTGCTTGCTTTCTGCAGATCTAAATACCTTTTTTTCTAGTTGTTGTATCAAGGGACATTTTCTATTTTATTATTTTCATATATATTTTTTTCCGCAACGGAGAAGAAAGGGAAGTGTTATTTTCACTCTGAGCATAACGTGCCTTTGATTAATGTATATTGTAGTCATCACAGAATCCACGGCTGACTATTAGCGATGGAACCAAATGAGTTGAATAGATTATCAAAGACCAGCAGCCCCAGTCCCACTCTGAGATACATGCTTGTCTTTAGAACATTAATCTCGTTACAGGTTAGAGTATGATTCCAATTTCCCTGATGGTAGGCGGGAGGGGAGGAAGACTCATCAAATCCGCCAGGGGCGAGGAGCGCTCAGATCTCAATGGGACTAAAAGAAAGCAGTGTGGTTTTTTAAAAATGATTATTCCAAAGGGATGGGGAAAAGGCGTGCAAGGTGTTTTGAGAGGGAGAAGCAGGTTCCCAGGGTGAGCAGGCAGGGGAACTGGAAAGCGGTTTCCAGCCTAAGCAGAGGGGCTGTCTGCAGGGGTGAGGTTCTCTGTGGGCACTGCTGACAAGGAGATGTCAGGCTGATAGGAAGTGGGTGAAGGATGTCGGGGAATGTAGCAAAGTAACTAGAGCCTGACCTTCAAGGCTCATTGAGCCCCCAAAGGCGCTGACCTGCAATGGGGAATGGTGCTCTGAACTTGAATTAGTGGTGACTCAGTCCCACTCCGAGAACCCTCAGGCCCTGCCTTGCAGCTGGCCCAGGCCTCTGGGGATCTCAGACCTGGGGAAATTCTTACCCTAATCCCCTTGAGCGTGAGCCTGAGGACTTTGGACTCTTGGTCCCACTGAGCAAGTTTTCACCCAAGCCACGCCTGCAGAAGGACCCCCAGGACTCGCCGTGCAGCCCACCGCTGCCTTTCCACATGGCACCCCACCCAGTTCTTCACACAGTCAGACTCTCTTTACTGCCCCAAGCAACCTCCCCACAGTGTGCTCAGATACCCACATGTATACACAGCCACCGCGAGTGTAAACTTTAAAGGAGGAAGTCACACAGTCCTTTATCTAATTCATCAGCTCCTCCATCTATCTTCACCTCCTCCCCTAAACAGCCCACCTTTCAGTGAAGCCTGCCTCCTCATGTTCCTCCAGGTCGACACAAAACTGTCATGTCCACACCCTTCTGCCTGTGTTGGTCCCTACCTGCGACTCTGTTTCTCCTAGTCCATCTGAAAACCTCCTCCTAAAAGTTCAGTCTCCAGCTCAGCAGTCATTCCAGCAGGGGAATGGCTTTAATCAAGCCTTCTTATGACAATTCATCCCCTTTTCCAGCAGGACCCCACCCTCTCCCTCTCTGCCGGCTACATACACATCTTGAAGCCCCCATTACATAGGGTGAGAGTGGCAGTTCTGCCCACCTGCCTGCCCTTCTTGTGGACGCCGTGGAGGATGAAGACTCTGGCTTCCTAACATTTGGCCCACCAAGGCCGGTCACAGCTCCTGGCTCCTGTCAAAGGTCATATCCCACAGTAAAACCTTTCTAAGTCCCCCTCTCACACAGGGCGTGTTCACTCACTTGCCCTCCCTGGGAAGGGAAGATAGGTTTATATGCCATTGAACAGAGAGAGAGCCAAGCTCAGAAGGGTTATCATTCTGTCCAAACCCCAGAGTTCCAGCAGAGTTTTGAGCTTGGTCTTCCTGAGCCCAGACTCTCTCACTGTCCTGCAGCTCTTCGGGGTGAGTCCAAGTTCATGGACTAGAGGGTAGAAATTTCGAGCTTTGTCTTAGACAACAGGCCCAGGACTAGAGGGAGGTGGGAGAGGCTCAAAATTTAATCAGGCACTTATTCTCAGGTACTGCATTCATCCCCAAAGATGAGAGACTCCCTAAATTGTGTGCCCTTGGCAGGCACCTTGTTCACCTTCCCCTGCTCTCAGCTCTGCCTGGGACTCCCGTCAGCTGTGTCAGATTTCAGGACTGGCTGTGGATTTGCTGATTCGTGTGATGAGGCTCTCTGAGCGCCAGCTCTGTGCCAGGCACTGGAGGCAGAGGGGAGGAGGGAACTGCGGAGAAATGGACGTGAAGCTTGCTCCTGGCCAGGAGCTCGGGAGGAGGGAGGGGGCTCCTGACACAGGAACTAGCTTCCTAGATGGGAAGGCTTGCCAAAAGCCAGACTGGAGGGGATTGTTCTGGGAGCCCGGTTCTAGTGAGATGGCTGGAAACAGATCAGAAAGTAGCCTGGCACCTGCAGTGTGGCCAGGCCCACGCATCGGCATCGCATCCAGAGGACACAGTTGGTACCTCTGAAGCCACAAGGCTGGATGACCCGGATGGAGGGCTCTGGCTAAGGGCAGACGGTGCCGGCAAGTCACGTCTCAAGCACCATCCATTTTCAAAACCATCACGCTCACCTCAGTCGGGCTCCGTCCTTCAGAGTAAAAAGCAGACTTGGAGGGCCCGTGCTCATCCCCTCTAGTTTTTTAAACAAGTTCAGTCAGCCATGTACCTTGTTCTCCTGCTGAGATTCCATGGAACATGCCAGGAGGTGGCAGAGGTTCCTGCCCAGCACTACTGCTTGTACTGGAACAGGGCATGATTGGGCTTTGTAAGGCCACGGCTGGAAAAACCATCACGATGGGGTCGGGGGGGACAGGTTTGGCTGCGATTTCCCCCTTCACATACTTCTGCTCCATCCTCTGCTGTGACCCATAAATTCATCGAGATGAAGTCATTCCCCAGTCGTGGCTGTAAAAAGTCAGCCTCATAGCTAGAGAGTTTGCAGCCGAGTTAGATTATAAAATAAAACCGGGGGTTCTGGAGGAGGAGGGTCAAACCCACAAGGCCCTGGGGGAAGGGAGAATGCTGTTCTGTTCTTTTTAACAAGGACCAGCAGGTTTTCAGCTTTGAAAGATTCCTCACCCCACTGCCCCGTGTGCCCCCAACTCCGTTTTGTACGGGGTCATTCCTGCAACTGTCATGGTGCTTCCTTGGTGTTAAAAAATGAAACCAAAATAAAAAATTTAAAAACCAGCCTGAAAGTTCTCTCTGGCCTGCTGCATTTGAAACATGCCTCGTTGTTCTCAAGTTGTCTGAAATGTGACCAGAATCTGAGATCTAAGAGATGCCCCAGACCCAGCCATCAGCTAGGGAAAGTCAGAGCAGAATTTGAACCCAGATCTATGTTACTCCAAAGACGGGGTTCTCAGTGGCATCCAAGTTCTGAAATTTCTATAGCACTGTGGAATATAGAGGTAGAAGGAACTTGGAGAGACCTCGTTGCCTGCAGCCCATGTCCCAAGCTTCCTGTCTTCATCAAGTTGGAAAGATTATTTTCAGTTCCCTTGGAATTCTTAGAATGATAACTTCAAAGGGTTGACTTCAATGATGTGCTGATAAATGTTTGACATTGCTTTCAAAAGAAAAAAAAAAAAAACACGCAGCAGTCAAACAAACAATACCTCCCGCCCCACCAGCAATGTCTAGATTTGTAGCATTTGCTTATTTCTATCGGAGAAGGCAATGGTGTCATCCTCTCACCATAGCTGATTTCAGGTTACCAATGTGGAAATAGAGTTAGACAGTCTTTCTACTGTACAGGATCAACAGATGTTGTAGCGTTATATAGCATTTCTGCCATATAGATAAAATAGGTACACTCATGTAAGGAACTTGCATTTAGGTACCCACTTCTGTGTCATAAAAAATTTGCCAAATTGAGTGGCTTAAAACAATAAACTAGGCTGTTCCACAGCTTCTGTGGATCTGGAATCCAGATAGGGCTTCACCGTGTCCTCTGCTCAGGGCTCCTCACCGGAGGCTAGGGTCTCCATCATCTGAAGGCTTGGCTGAGGAGGCCCCTCTTGTGGAAACACTCCAGTGGCTGCTGGGAAGGTCCATTTTTTGGGGGGTTGTTGGGTGGGAGGGCTCAGTCTCTTCACTGGCCCTGGGCTCAAGGCTGCCCTCAACGTCTTGCTGCCTGTGCTTCGCCACAGAGAGGCCCTTTCAGAGGGAGTGAGTGAGAGAGCAAGAAGAGATGTGCCAATGGAAAATGTAGTCTTTTTATAGCCTTGTCTTGGGTGTGACATCCCTTTGCTTCTGCTGGCTTTTCTCCATTAAGAAAAATCCAGCCCATACTCAAGGGGCTAGCATTACATAAGGGTGTGAACGCCAGGAGGTGAGGATCACTGGGGTCCATTTTAGAGGCTCCCTACCACAGAAGCTAAGTGAGAATAACAATAACTACTATGGGATTTCCCTGGTGGTCCAGTGGTTAGGACTCTGTGCCAGGGCGCTGGTTTAATCCCTGGTTGGGGAACTAAGATCCCTGCAAGCCACTTGGCATGGCCAACAAAGTAAATGCTAAAAATAATAATAATAATAACTGCTAATATTTTTTGAGCTTCTTTTGTGCTCTGGGGACTGTTTTGTATCCTTTCTGTAAAAGTCTTATTTGATCACAGACAACTCAGGAGGTTCGTTCTATGAACCCCATCTTACAGATGAAAAAAACTGAACCCTAATTCCCCCAAACCACCCAGCTAGGAGCCGGGAGAGCCGTGGACCTGGCAGTCTGCCTCCCTGAAGCCCACACTTGGTGATCTGGACCATCTTTCCTGAAAGACTTTTCAGCGATCCGGGCACACTTCCCTTTTTGTAGATAAAAAGCCTGAGATCCAGAGAGTTTCAGTGACCAGCTAAGGTCACTCGGCAAATTAGGAGCGGGGTTAGAATTCGAGTCTTACTATCTCTTGAGTGTCCTGGCTGCTGAAGAAAGACAAGATATGAGCAAAGGTAATGGTAAACAGTCTCCTCTCCCTTCTGGATCTCTAGAAGATGTCTGACACAAGGCTCGACTGAGTATCAGCTGGCAGTCAAGCTTCCCTGCACCCCAGGTTCTGACATGAAGGTGATGGCCTCCCTTGTAGCTATGTTTAATTGGTGTCCCTTTTGTTGCTTTGGCTGGGGAAAAATAGCAGCTAGACCCGTCCCAGATGTCAGAGTAACGGACTGGTTTTAAGTTCTCCTGGAGGCTTAATAAAAGGTGGTGGCTTGGGTAACGTTTCTGTGATTGGCCCTTCTGTTAAGACTTATCTGGCTAATGTATCTTCCAAATGGCCTCAGCACAGCGTTCAGGGCACTACAGAGCTTTCATGATGTGGTTCTACATGTGGTATTTCTGCACCGGATTTTTTTCCCCTTTCTACTTGCATAAATTATTTTACAACGAAGGTGGTGATGCTGAGGGAATAGAGGTGGGAGGAAAGGTTAAGATTTCACAGGACCCAGCCTGAGGCATTTTTGGAGCCCAGAGGGAGCCAGGCCTCACATTCTTGAGCACGGAGTGGGGAGGAGGGGAGAGGGGAGGGCTGAAGTTGAGTGAGACCAAGAGGCCTGTGGCTGACAAACACCAGCTGTGCTGAGTACATATCACATCCTGGCGTGGCGGACGTCTTCTCCTTCAAAATGACACAGGCCATTGCAGACTTGCCCCAAGAAGGATACACCCGGAGTGGCACATGAAGTTCCTGCCAATATCCAGGAATCCCCAGATTGAAGCAGTCCTCCCCGCCCTTATCCGAAGAGCCGAGATAACTGTACTCAGGGCGGAATCTGAACACCAGGATGGAGTTCTGCCTTACAAATACCGGGAACCAGATCCAGGCCCTGTGTTTTATGAATTTCCTCATTCCGTCCAGCTGAATGCTTACTCTGTGCCAGGAACAGTGCTAGGTGCTATAGACACAGGGTGAATAAAATACAGTCGATGCTGTTGAGGGAACTCCCAGCCTAATGGAAGATGCAGATGGCACCTGTGTCTGACTCTTTGCGACCCCGTGGACTGTAGCTTGCCAGGCTCCTCTGTCTGTGGAATTCTCCAGGCAAGAAGACTGGAGTAGGTTGCCATTCTCTTTTCCAGGGGATCTTCCCAACCCAGGGGTTGAACCCAGGTCTCTCTGTGGGAGATTCTTTGCCATCTGAGCCACGAGGGACGCCCAGATGGTGCCTAGTGCCATCTGCAAATATACAATGTGGTGAGCACGTAGACGGAATGCAGCCAAGAGTGGGGCGGAATCATGGGGGAAGGGTGCAGGATCCATCATGGTAGTGGAGAAAGCTTTGAGGGGAGCAGGCTTGAGCGGCATCTTACCATCAGTGAGAGGAAGGCAAGCAGAGAGGGGTGACACGTGAAGTTGCAGGACATGTTTCTTTGTGGACACGTATGTGGCTTTCTCCGAGATCTACACCCAGGAGCAGGATTGCAGGATCACAGGGTGTAAAGACCTGAATTTCGCTCAGAATATCTGTATTATTCTCCAAACAGCAAAATTCCTACAGCTGTGCACAAGGGTATCCGTTCCTCTACATTTGCACAGAACTTTCTCATGTTTTCCAGCTTCCTCGTGTTTGCCAGGTATAAAGTGGTACCTCACTCCAGTGGGCACTTCTGTGCTTCCTTGGCATTTTGAGCATCTCTTCAGAAATTCACTAGCCTTTTGGGTTCTCTGGTGAATCCATTATTCATAGCCTTTGCTCATTTTCTAGTTTGTTTTCCTTTCTTTCTCTGGCTAATTTACAGGAATTACTCGAACAATCTACTTATTAATCATTTGCTGGCTTTAGATTTTGCCAAAGCCTTTCCCCCAAAATTGTTATGCATCTGCTAAGGATCTTAATGGTACACTTTGATGAACACAGTCCTGATATAAATCCATTTGTTTCTCCCCTTATGGTCTGGGCTTCTGGGCTCTTAAGAAGTTAATTATGATGCCAAAGTAAAACAAAAATGAAAACAAAAAGCTACCTTTCTTTCTTTTAGTTTTTAGCCTGAATTTTTACACCTAGGTCTTTAAACCACTGGAATTTATTTTTTACAGAAAGATGAGGTAAGAACTCTATTTCTTTTCTTTTCTTTTTTTTTTTCTGCATAGGAAATTACTATTCCTAACACAATTTGTCAAATAATTTGTCCTGTTCTCCAATAATTTGTGATCTTGACTACCATAAACTGTTGGTAGACAATTCTTCATGTGGCTCTTGCATTTCTTCACATCTTGTGATCAGAGGCTATGATAGATTTTGTTTGCAGTTATCTTTTTGAGGATATTTGGATAGCAGTCATTAGAAATCAAGATGGTAACTCAATGCAGAGCAAAAAATAGATTTGCTTTATACACACACACACACACGTGTGTGTGCACGCACTTAGTCACTCAGTGTGTCTGACTCTTTTCTACCCCATGGACTGCAGCCCACCAGGCTCCTCTCTCCATGGGGATTCTCCAGGCAAGATTGCCATGCCTTCCTCCAGGGGATCTTCCCAACCCAGGGATCGACCCCAAGTCTCCCACATTGCAGGCAGATTCTTTACCATCTGAGCCACCAGGGAAGACCATATATATATACACTACCCAGTATAATAAAGATATCTCCCTCTGGGGCAAAGGACAATAGGCTTATTGACCATTATGAAGATCTGGGTTTCTTAAGCTAGGAGTTCCTCTCTTGTCACTTAACCCACTGTGTGTGCAGGCATCACCCAGATTTCCACATGCCAGCCTTTAGGAACTGGGATCCAGGAAACCAGCACAAATGCAGATTATCTGGCTACTGCTATCAGTAAGAGCAATAAGGTGCCCTTTATCTTTGACCTCGGGATCTCAAGTTTTGCCCGCAATTCTGCAATTGTGGCAGGCTAACTTGTGAACCTGCAAGTAGCCTAAAGCCTCAGACTCTTTTAACAGTTCTCATCAATACCAGATTCTCATGCATTTGGAACTCTGCGTACTTTTTAAATTAGTGAATTTGTCTTTTTTTTTCTTTTCATATCAGTAGCAACTATTTCAACTACCGTGAGTTTGTAATGAGTCTTGATGTCTGGTAAGCCACGCCACTTACTTAATCGTAATGTATTTTTTAATCCATAGACCATGAAATTCAGTTTTCTAAAAATATATTTAGGAGTTTTGCCTCCATTTGGGCCACTTTGCAGGTTTTGGTGTTTCCTCTGAATGAAATGAAGAATCTCCATAGGTTTTTCAGTGGAGGAATAACAAGATCACTGGCTGCAGTTTTGAAACTTAAGGAGAGCGCACAAGGATGGAAGCAGGGAGATAGTTAATTCGCCTATTGTGTTTTCAAATCTGAATACGAAATGATGGTTTGGAGAAGGGTGGCAACACCTTCGGAGTTGAGGAGGTTGGGTGCTTGGTCTGTTTTAGGGGGTCAGACCTTTACACGGGATGTTTTGCTAGACTGAGCGTTACATCTGAGAGGAGTAAAAGGAGTCAGGTTGTTGACCTGAACAACTCAAAGCACAGAGTCGCCATTGAATGCGGTGGAGAGCAAGGCATGAATAGCAGCAGGCGGGGTGGAGAGGAGTGGGCTGGCAGTGGTTTACCCAGCCTGTGTGCTGTGTGCTTACTGGCTCAGTGATGTTTGACCTTTTGTAGCCCGCCACGCTCCTCTGTCCACGGGGATTCTCCAGGCAAGAATACTACAGTGCGTTGCCATTCTTTTCCAGGGGATCTTCCCAACCCAGGGATCGAACTCAGGTCTCCTTCATTGTAGGCAGATTCCTTACCATCTGAGCCACCAGGGAAGCCCAAGAATAATGGAGTGGGTAGCCTCTCCCTTCTCCAGGTAGCCTATCTCTTAGCATACTGGGGAGCTAATGAGCTTATTGCAAGGACTTGAGGACCTGTCTCGAGAGGTTAAGCTTCTATAAACACTGCCGGAAACCTGACTCCAGCAATGGTCTGATGAGGGAGGGACCTGCCGTGCCACTGCCGCCGCATCATCACTATATCCTAGCTATGACAGGATTTCCTATTTGCTACTTGCTGTTTCCTATCAGCTGCTATCCGCTCCATGCCACTTCCTTATGTAAATGCAACTGTGTAGTCACTGCAGCTGAGACCTCTTAGCCTCCACCCTCACCAGCAAACACAGATTCTGTGCTGAATTCCTTTCCTCCAGTTGCTCACCTCTAAATCCAACTCTCCAGCAGATGTCTCTGATTAGAGGGGTCAGACACTTGTGCTAGCTGCTAAAGAGGCTGGGTAAGCAAGCATTCAGGGGTTTCCCTTGTGGCTCAGCGGTAAAGAATCTGCCTACAATGCAGGAGCTGCAGGGGATGCAGGTTCAATCCTTGGGTTGGAAAGATCCCCTAGAGGAGGGCATGTCCACCCACTCCAATATTCTTGCCTGGAGAATCCCATGGACAGAGGAGCATGGTGAGCACACACACAAGCAAGTATTCTGACTTCTCCCTTAAGAAGACAGAGCTCATAATGCAGTGTACTTATGAAACATAGCACGGGTATTCAGAAGTTTCTGAGCAGCTAGAAAACATAACAAGCAACTGCTAGAATTTTTGGATCACCTTTATTTCTTCAGTTTTGCTGCTTCCATCTCTTCCTTTTGGTTTCATTTACTCAAATGATGGGTTTCTTAAATTCATCCATATTTTGTATGTATCTGTGGGTTAATTTTTATTGGTGAGTATGATTTCATTATATGAATATACCATAATTGTTTTGGGGTTTGTTTAGTTTAGTGTGTGGTTTTTTTTTTTTTTTTAGGTTGATGGGCTCTGGGTTTTTCCAGTTTAAGGACAATTATGAATAAAACTGCTTTGAACATCCTTGTACAAAGATTTGTACAAACATGTTTTTATTTCTCTTAGGTAAACGTCTAAGAGTGGAAATATTGGGTTATGGGATAGGGGTGTGTTTAGTTTTATAAGAAACTGCCAGATCTTTTTTCCAAGCTGCCTGGACCGTTTTATATGAGAGTCCCAGTTGTACTGCCTCTCACAAACACTTGATATTCCCAGGATTCAAACCGGAGTCTGTATCATTCCAGAACACATCTGCCTGGAGCTCCTCCCTGCCCTTTGGCATCAGGTCTGTGAGCCTTTTACCGTCAGAACACCTGTTTATTTCCAAATGAGAGGAAGTTTACCGTAAAACTTATTCTTGGACTGACCTCGGTCAAGTCCCTTCCCTTCCCTGGACTTCAGCTTCCTTTGAATGACTAGAAGCTTTGGAGAAGGTGATTGTTTACCTTCCTTCCAGTGGTGACATTTTCCTGTGAACGTTTCCAACGTCTGTTCTTTCTTGGTTTCCTTTCCATCTGTTACTTGACACCGTACGGTTGATTACATTTCTTTAACTGCCTTTGAAAACAGCTTGTTTTTTTTTTTTAAGGGCTTTAAATAAAATAAAGCTTCATTTTCTAACAAATTTGAGAAGAAAAGTGGAAGGAAATGTGACAGTTTGTGAACACCTACCCTGAATCACACCCTTATGGAGCCAGTCGCTCGTGTAGCTGTTGAGAACATCCTGTCGCGCAGCTCTTCTGAATGCCTTTCTGACCTGAGCTCTGCGTTCCCCTCCACCTGGACCATCCTCCGCTCAGCCAGCCCTGTGGCCTGCTCCCTTGCCTCAGTCCTGTCTTACTTCGTCACTACCTTCCCAGGGATGCCCAGCCCAGCCTATTTAAAATAGAAACTCCTCCTCCTCCTCCCATTCGTGGTTCTCTTTGGCATCCTCTCCTGCCTCGCTTTTTCCCCATGTTATCACCATCTAAATACCATCAATGTTTCTAATATGTTTTTCCATCCCTTCCCCACTCCCAACTGGAGTTTAAGCTCCATGTGATCAGGAATTTGTGTCCCTTTTGGTCACTGCTGCAGCTCCTCTCTTAGATACATGGTAAATAATCAATCCATATCGAGTGCATGAATGAATGGATGAATGAGAAGAAGAAAACAGAAATTCTGAGAGGGATTATCTTGTCCAAGATGACCTTGGCAGTTAAGCCACAGGCCTGGGGACACAAAAGTGAATAAGGCCTGCCTGATCACTGCCCGTCTAAGCTGACAGACAGGCTAGTGGGCAAGGAGATGACCAGCTGTGATGACATCTGAAGGTTTCTGGTCTCTCTGTCTGACTCAAGGCATGCCAGCACCTGGATTACTTCAGGATCCAAGGGAATTCACATGCACACAATTTCTGTTGAAAATACGAGTCACAGCACGCTACCCTTGCTGAAGATGTTTCAAGGGGTGCAGTGTAGTGAGGTGCCGTTGCTGGACTCAGAGACCACAGTGACCAGCCCCTCCCCCGATGACCAGCCTTTCCCTTGATGACCAGCCTGACCTCACTCTCCCAGGCACTCACAGTGCGGTCCCAGGGGAGAGGATGAGCCTCAGCACTACATTGGAGACTCAATTGAAGGGCTCAGAAAGGGCCACCTGACCCAGCCACTAAGCCCACAGCCCATTCACTGCTCTGCCACCTCCCCTTCAGTCCCTGCTATGTGAGGAGCAAGAAGATGCTTTTTGGGGCCTGGAAAAGCCTTTTCTCTGACCTCTGCCTGCCCCTAGCAGCTTCTTCCCATCTCTGGACCTCAGTTTTCCCATCTATAGAATTAAGGACTGCACCATTTCTTTGATTCCCTAAAGTATTTGTGCTTTAGCAGAGAGACCCCTGATTTCCCAGTCCTATACAGTTGTTCTTGAGTTTTCTTTCTTTCTCTCTGGCTATACCATCATGCAGAGAAGGCAATGGCACCACACTCCAATACTCTTGCCTGGAGAGTCCCATGAACAGGGGAGCCTGGTAGGCTGCAGACCATGGGGTCACTAAGAGTCAGAAATGACTCAGTGACTTCACTTTCACTTTTCAGTTTCATGCATTGGAGAAGGAAATGGCAACCCAGTCCAGTGTTCTTGCCTGGAGAATCCCAGGGAAGGGAGAGCCTGGTGGGCTGCCATGTATGGGTCGTATAGAGTTGGACACGACTGAAGCGACTTAGCAGCAGCAGCAGCATACCATCATGGGTAAGTTCTTTTCATTTTCTCTCAGTCTCACGTTGCCATATTCATAAAATCAGAGGTGAATGCCAAATAATCCTACCTCAGCACCTAGGTGGGCTGCCCTGGGAACACAGGGTGACGTACGCGAAGGACACAGAGGTGAGCGCAGCCTGCAGACGTGAGGTGTTTGTTGCGGGCAAGGCTCAGCACACAGGCATTCCATCTGCTGGGCAGTGCACAGAGCCCAGTCTGCAACATCTGCCTGGGGTGTGTACTGGCCCTGTGATTCTAGAAGCAGAGTTGCTTGTGTGGGTCTGGGGTCTGCGGCAGGGTCCCCATGGCTGGCCTCCCTAAACCCAAAGACTGCACTCCACTGCTCCATCAAGCTTCTCTCTAGCTGCCAGGGTCCATCGCGGGCGCTGCAGGACCAGAAGCTGATGCATGGCCAAGACGGCAGAGAGGAGGGGGAAAAGATCCCAGAGACGCGAGCTTACTGTCAATTAAGGCATGATCCTGCCACAGGGACCAGCCCACCCAAGAGGGACGTGTGTTTTGTTCCTGGTACAGGAAGTGAACCGCCCAGGGCCATCTGGGATGTGTTTTCAAGGAAATCTTGAAAACGGCAGCTCCAGCCAGAGGTAAACAGGATTTCATTAAATCATGCCTGGCCCGAGGGACAGGGAGCGGGTGTCTGATTTCGCAAAAGCAGCCGTGTCCCTGTGCGATGCTCCTGGCAGCCATTTTGGTCAAAGACGTGCCTTCTCGGAGAAAATAAACAGACATAGTCTGTGTGCCTCCCACCTCCCGACGCCCACCATTTGTCCAGGTGACATTTTCCAAAGCCTTCTGACCAGTTGCACTTTCACCAGCTGGTTGGGAGTTAATCTCAGGATGTCTCTTGGGTGGATATTAACATCCCCTTGTTTGTTCTTTTGAAAATCAGGAAACCCAAACCGTGGGCGATTCAGCATTTGCCTCGTGTGGTGCAGCTGGGAGGGGGCCAGGCTGAGATGCACACCCAGGTCTTATCACCTGCTGTCTAGTCCCTGAGTCAGCCCCTTAAGACCCGAATCTTCTGGTTGTTCCCCCAGATCTCTCATTCT
Source organism: Madoqua kirkii (assembly GCA_006408675.1). Classification (NCBI taxonomy): domain Eukaryota; kingdom Metazoa; phylum Chordata; class Mammalia; order Artiodactyla; family Bovidae; genus Madoqua; species Madoqua kirkii. The sequence goes on along the minus strand of SJYC01022990.1, from coordinate 113,882 downwards.
GCCCGTGTGAAATGAAGGTTCATGCCCTGACAGCTTGGCTCTCATGAACCGGGATTGTACCCATTCTCAGCTGGAGAAACAGGCGTCAGCAAAGCTGGTTACTAGCCTGCATCACTTTGCCAGTTTGGGACCAATCTAGTTGCTGATCTGAGAACTCTTTCTTCTCCTGGACAGTGTCAGGCAAAGAGAACCACACATTCGCCAGGGAAAAGCTCCAACTAATTTTCTAGACACTGGTTCCTGGGTAAGGCTTTCCTGAACAGAGTTGTTGGCAAACTCTTGGAACGAGTTTTCTCTTTTAGGCTTTCCTTTTGTAGTTGGGCCTGTGTGCCCTCTAGGTGGGGTTCAGATAAGGTTCCGTGGCTCCTCTGGTCCATGGAGCTCTGAACTTGGATCAGAGCTCCTGAACTGAGAGCAGTGTTATTCCTCTCTAGCCACCCGATAGTAAGAGATTCTCCGTACTGCCTGAGGGCAGCGCCTGCACCAGGCACTTCTGCAAGGTTCTGCCTGCTTGCAGCATTGCTACCTGGGTGAAGCAGCCCAGGCTAGCCACAAAGCCCACAGAAACCCAAAGCCTGTAGAATGGGCAACGCGTCTCATCCAGAAAGGGAAGCACCCTCTCTGTGGTCCTTTGGGCTTGGCACATTGTGTGACATGCACTGCCTTGCTCACCCTCAAATAACTGCAGGACAAAGATGCTAGTTTCGCTATTTCAGAGACAGAAGCTGTAGTTAAGTGACTTGGTAAGGTCAGGTGACTTGGAAGGGGCACAGGTGGATGCTGAACTCAGGGCATGGTATCAGTATCCACCAGTGCTCCCTTGCTCTGGTGGCCATTGGAGAGAAGTGATCCGGCTTTCCATTCCCTAAACACAGAGCCAGGGGAGGGGCCCAGGAGCCCTGTCTTCAGCCCGAGGAACTCAGCGCTGGGAGGCTTGGGTGTGGTTGTTGAGTTCCATCTCTTCTCTTGGGGATGGGAGAACTGAAGCCAAGTACTGGGGAAGGATTGTTCAATATCACAGCCAAGTTGGCTCTCTAAGGGCCCACACGCCCTCTATAAGCACATTGGAAGTTGAGTCCTCTCCAAGGCACAGCTGGGGCAGTCTGCGGACAGCAGGAAGCCTGTGCCCTGCCCTCCAGGGCCCCAGAGAAGCTGATCCACGGGAGAACAGGGGCGGGTCTGCGCCTGAGAGCCATTCGCTCCCACGCCTGGGCAGTGCCCCCAACTGGCCTTGCCTGTGGATCCTCATCTTGAAGCTGTGTGTCAAAGCTCCCTGAACCATTCCTCCTTGTCTTTCCAGTGATATATGGTCGAGTCCTTGCTCTCTCTTCTTTTCATGCCATAAAGAGAGAAGTGTTTTAAGAAGTCCCAGGGGAGACAATTAGCTGATGATTGAAAGAGGCATCTCACTAAAACACTGAGAGCTTGGCCTCAGCTCTGCCACTGAAGTGCCCATGGGTCTTTCCCAGCCAACCCATCCCCATTCCAGGCCCCTTCCTTGTCCACCCCAGTCCTCATTCAGGGACTCAGTTCAAATAGGGACAATAAGCTCCAGAAAGAGCTTCATGTGTATGCATGTCCGAGCATTTTGGGAGTCCTCAAAGCATAGAATTCTCCTGCTAAATACCAGCAAGACTCCTCTAGCACTAGGGTAAAGCACTGAGAGCCCCAAGCACATTTCCAGTCTCTTTCTCCACTGATTCCTTCCCAACACCCTGGGCAGCTCAGAGACTCACCCTGGGCATCATGTGAGTCTCTGATGAAAAGGTCAATCAAAAGCATTGTGAGCAACGGCTGCTTCTAAGGATGTGTGTGTGTACAAGCCTGAGTACAAATGTGATATCTTGAACACAGTTGGGGATAATAACCAAAGGTATTCGGGTAGTTACACAGGAGCACTGGTAGCACACAGGAAAAGCTGCCTTCTCTGGCAGGGAGTGGGGAAGGGAGTCATTCATTCATTCAGTAACATCTTCACTGAGTTCCTGCCATGTTCCCGTCTGTGCTAGGGGCTGGAATAAATGACGAGCAAAGGAGAAACATCCTTGCTCTCTCAACTCTTAAAGCCTGATTAGTAGGCAGACAATATAAGAACAAGATGAGAAAATACTAGAAAGGACAATACAGGCTGATGTGTGACAAATGTGAAGAGGCGAAACTGAACTAACCTGGAGAAGGGGACTCCATGAGAACGTGAACCCTGAACCAAACCCTAGAGGATGAGGAGGTAAATAGGAGAAGAGGAGACAGAGGAAGAGATGCCTTGGGCAGAGGTCACGGCTTCTTCCAAGGCCCTGTGGCAGGGAGAAGCCTAGCACAGTGGATGGGCCGGAAGAAGACCCAGGCCACTGAAGCTCAGCGAGTGGGGGATGAGTGGGAGGTGAGCGTAGGGAGGATGGAGGACCTGTAGGACAGGCTGGGGCTGGTTCTTATAAAAGTAATGCAAAGCCATCAGACAGTGTGAAGCTGAGAGCGCTCCCCAGGCCTGTATTTAGGAAGGTCCTTCTGACAGCTTTGGTGGATGAGGGGTAGGGAACAGGGACAGGCAGATAAGAAAAGACAATTGTTTAGGAGGAGTTCTGGTTATGCACACAGAAGGGAGATGTTAGTTACTTTGCTAAGAGTGATGATGAGAGAGCTGGCGAGAGAGAGGCACATTCAAGAGATGCTTAAGGGGTCAAATCAGCATGACCTAGTGAAGGACTTTTTCATTTTTCAAATTGAAGTATGGTTGATTTACAGTGTTGTGTTAATTACTGCTATACAGAAAAGTGACTCAATTATATACACACACATTCTTTTTTCGTATCCTTTTCCATGGTGGTTTATCACAGCATACTCCCTGTGTTACACACGGGTTCAGTCCCTGGGTCTGGAAGATCCCCTGGAGGAAGGCATGGCAACCCACTTCAGTATTCTTGCTTGGAGAATGCCATGGACAGAGGAGCCTGGCAGGACTCCCAGAGGAGTCCATAGGGTCACAAAGAGTTGGACACGGCTGAAGCGACTTGGCACACACATATGCACATGCTATACAGCCGGACCTTGTTCTTTTTCCTTTCCCTATATGCCAGTTTGTGTCTGCTAATCCCAGACTCCCGATCCATCCCTCTCCTAGCTGTCCCCCTTGACAGCCACCAGTCTATCCTCTATATCTGTGATTCTGTCTCTGTTTCATAGAGGCGTTCATCTGTGACATGTTTGAGATTCTACATATAAGTGATACTATACGACACTTGGTTTTCTCTCTCTGACTTACTTCTCTTAACAGGATACTCTCTAGTTGCATTGACCTGGTGAAGGATTCTGTTGGGAGAGAGGAGGGAATAGGAATATCCAGGCTCAAATAACCCCAGTGCTATTAATGGGAATAAGAAACAGTGGCCGTGGTCACCCTTCTTCTGTGCTTTTTATTGTGGATGCTATTCCCAGGAAATTATAGGAGGACAAAAGATCACAGCAGGTTGAGAAAGAGATGGGACCAGAATAGTATACAGAGTATAGGCCAGGCCTGAGGCCAGGGCACGATGGCGCCGGGAGACAAGCAAAGCTTTAGCCATCCTGCTCCACACTCCTTCTGTCTTCTTGCTCTGGCCCAGAGCATGGTGATGCCCGCTCGGAGGGAGGGGGTTGACTGTACACTCTTTGCCCTCAGTTTGGACAGTGTCCCTATTCCCTCCCTCCCTCCTTCCTGCTTCTCCTTGCACTGGACTGTGGGCAACTCCTTTGGCGGTCCACCGAACTCCACACTGTGGCACTCCCAGCAGCTCCTGGAGGAAGGTACTAGTCATCTGCATATCCATTTTGCAAATGAAGAGAGTGGAAACCCAGAGAGATGACTTAATTTGCCCAAGGTCACGCCACTGGCCATGGACCTCTGGTTTGTCTGAGTCCAAAGGCCAGGCTTCACCACTAATCCCTACCTGCTTGTCCCTGCTGGGTCCTCAGCCCGACAGCCAGGCTGGACCTCAGCTGGGGAGTGAGACCGTGCCCCATGCCTCTACCTTCCAGAGATTCTTTCCCCCTGGTGCCTTTCGCCTCCCATAGTAGGGCAGAGTGGTCTGGTACAACTCTGGCAGGCAGCAGCCTCTCAGCTCAACTCCATTCTCAGCCACTCTTAGAACTCAGATCAACGTAACCCTAACTCATTCTCTTCCTGCCCCGTGGCCCTTTAGCAGTCCTAAACAGTGAGATGCCTGGGATGGAGTGGTGGGTGTCCTCTCCCCACTGAAGAGCCTCCTGGTTGTCTCAGCAAGCCCTGAACTCAAAGCACCCTGAGGGTCCCCAACATTAGCTCCCAGAAAATTCCATTCCCTGAGCCCCACCAATCCATGGTCCACATGGACCTCATTCCCAGCCCAAGACCCACCAACCTGGAGCCCTGGGCGTGCATCACCGCAGCTTGAAGCGTCCGTTTGGTCTCAGCACCTCCTCTCTAAACTTAAGTCCCAGACTGGAGAAATCATGACTTTTGCCTAGACAAATAGCAAAGGTCCTTTCCAGCTCCAAAATTCTGTGATTCTATTTGGAAAATGACCAGAAAATAGCACAGCTCATCTCATTCCAAATAAATCAAGGAGTCTATGGACACTCTAATTCCTAACCATACCTTTTCAACATATTGGAACAATAGTTCAATTGAAAATGTCCCGGGGATGGAAACTTTCATCTGTTTGGGTCCCTCCTCTATCTGAAGCTCCCAGGCCACTGGTTCAGGGCCACTGAACCACCTGACACGTGGTTCAGTAAATATTTACTGGCCAACTGGGTTCATTAGTTTATTAAGGACGCTGTAACGAAGGACAACAAACTAGCTGGCTTTAAAACCATAAGAAGTCACTCTGACAGCTCTGGAGGGGAGACATCCAAAATCCAGATGCCGACAGGACCATGCTCCTTCTGACACCTGTAGCGGAGAATCCTTCCTCACTTCTTGCTAACTTCCAGGGGCGGTGGCCGTCAACCTTTGGGGTTCCTTGGATCGTAGATGCATCACTTCAGTTTCCACCTCTGCCCTCACGTGGTCATCTCCCTCTTGTGTTTCTGCCCTTTCCTTTCTTATAAGGACACCAACCGCACTGGACTTGGGCCCACCCCAATAATTGATTCCCTCTGCAAAGACCCTTTTTCCAAATAAGATCACATTGACAGCTTCTAGGAGTTGGTACTCCATTACATCTCTTGGGGGACGTGATTCTGCTGTAACACTGAATTGATACTCAGACACGTCCTGGGATGTTCCATTCCTGACTTCTGTTTCGGAAGGACTCCTGCTGGAGTGGGCTCCTTGCCACTTCCCGGCTGAGCCAGTGTTTCCGTTTTAGGAGCCAACACAGCCTGGTGGTAGTGATGGTGGGGGTTGGGACGTCTTCTATTTCTAGATCCCTAAGGCTGGAAGGAATTTGGGGCCCATCTGGGCCTCCCCGTCATGTTCCAGCAGAGGAAAACTGAACCAAGGAAGGGACACAGGCTGGCTCTGGGTCCCAGAGAAGGTAGGTTAAGCCTGCCCCATTTCTCCATGGTCAGTGTTTACAATCTGCCTGCATTCTAGAAGAGACTTAAGGAGGCTAATAGGGAGCTTGTATGGTTGCCTCAATTTGCAGCCATGAACCATCTGGGGTGGGCTTGTGAAGGAGGAGCTAGAATGCATTTGCTCAAATTAAATAATTCTCGGGCTCTGTGAGGGTTCCCTTGTGGCTGCTTATGGGACGCATCTGCCAGCTCCTGCTGCCCCCGCCCCTTTGCTGGGGACAAGGCTGCTGGACCAGGAGATGAAGCATACAGAAGAGACAACAGACCTTCCAGAGGGGCCCCAGGTTGACTCCAGAGTGGGGGTTCAGTCATGTCTGGGTGTGTTGGAAGGGCCCGCTGGGAGTTTATTTGCATGATGACTGCAGCTGTTTTCTATCGCTGTCATAAAAACAATTGTCAGCTTAGGGGCTCAAAAACAACTTGAGTCTATCAGTTCATAGTTCCATGTGTCAGAAGTCTGGGTGAGCTGGGCAGGTTTTTCCAATCCAGGTCTCACAAAGCCAAGGTCAGTGTGTTGACTGGCCAGGACTCCTCTCTGGAGGTGCTGGGGGGAGAGTCTGTGCCCAGCCTCACCCAGTTCTGTCCTTTGTGGCTGCCCCACTGAGCTCCTATTCCCTCCTGGGGGTTGTGGGAGGTCTCTGTCAGCCTGGTAAGACCCCCTACTTTCCTCATCTCATTGCCTCCTCTGTCTTCAAAGCCAGCAATGACACAGCAAATCCTTCTCATGGTCCTATCTCTTTGGCTTTTTCTGCCTCAGTTCTGTCTCCACTTGAGAAAGTTCTCTGCTTTTTAAGGCTCACATGATTAGAGCAAGCCCACCCAACTAATTCAGATACTCTCCATGTTTTAAGCCCATAACCTTAATTATGCCTGCTAAGTTACAAAGAGTCAGACATGACTGAGAGACTGAACTGAACTTAACTGAACTGAACTGCCGGGAGCCAGTGGGATTTCCTCACCTGGCTCCCAGCACTGAACTGAACTGAAGTCATTTTTGCCATGTAACATAACCCATTCTAAGGTTCCAGTGATTAGGGTATGCATGCCTTTGGGAGATCCTCTGTTGCCTGGGATCTCAGTGATCCTAAAAGAAGAGGAAGCCTCAGGGGTTGGAGGGAGATCTGAGTCTGAGTTACAATTTGGCATCTTCCACTCATCTCAGCCCAGCGTCTTAGGGCAGAGGATGAAAAAAAATGGGGGTAAGGGCTCAGCTGTTACTGGAAGTAAAAAGGAATGAGCTGTTTCTACAAAAATGTTCATAAGTTGGGAGCACTTTGCAACGTCTTTGTAAAGGTGTGACGCAGAAAATGGGACAGATCTCTTTTTCCCTTTAGTGCAAAATATAGTTTCTCCTGCTGCCCAGGGGCTTAGAAGGGGCATCTCCCAGTGCAGCACCTCAGCACTGGCAGACTTGCCTGATGGCTGGGTGCTTGGCGGTGCTGGGGGCAGTGCCAAGGGCTGGAGGTAGTGCCAGATTCTGGGCCAGCCTAGGAGACCACCTCCTGGGAAGCTTTGCTAGGTGGGCCTTGGGAGGAGTGACTGTGCTGAGAGGTCTTCATGGAACCTTTGGAACAAGAAGTCCACTGGAAGCAGGTCTTCTTGGGAGGGCTGGATAACAATGGAGCTAACGCGGCCATCACAGGCTGGTGGGGAATACTGCTGGGCTCGTGTGTGCATGTGTGAATATAGTTACATGCGTATAGATTTGTGTAGTCACCATCTCAATTAAGATAGAGAACAGTTCCATCACTCAGCCACCTCCCCCCAGAATTCCTCCTGCTGCCGCTTTTTTGCCAACCCCTCTACCTATATCCCATGCAACCACTAATCTACTGTCCATCTCCATACTTTGCCTTTTCTAGAATATCATAGAAGTGGAATCAGCCAATATGTAAACTTATGAGGTAGCTTTTTGCTCGGCCTAATGCCTTTGAGATGCGCTCATGTTGTGACATGCATTAAAAACCCCTTCTTTTTTTATAGCTGAGTACTTAGTATTCCAGTGTTTAAATGGACCACAGTGTGTTTATCCATTAACCCACTGAAGGGCGTTTAGGCTGTTTCCATTTGGGGCAATTATAAGTGGAGTGTTATTTGCATGAACACGTTTTTATTTCTCTTGAGTAAATGCCCAGTAATGGATCATTAGATCATGCAGTATGTGTACGTTTAACTTTACAAGAAACTACTGGACTGTTTTCCGGAATGGCTGTTCATTTTTGCATTCTCTCCAGCAATGTATAGCGTTCCAGTTGCTCCGTATACTCACCAGCATTTGTAGGATTTTTTTTTGTTTCTTGTTGTTGCCATTCTGATAGATTCTGATGGTATCTTGGATGTTTATTTTATTTTGAATTTCATGAACTTATTTGCCATCTGTGTATCTCCTTTGGGGAAATGTCTCAATTGCTTGCCCAGTTTTTTTATTGGGTCGTTTATGTTCCTTCTGTTGAGCTTTGAGAGTTATTTGTGTATTCTGGATACAAGTCCTTTGTCGGGTATGTGGTTTACAAATATTGTCTCTCAGTCTATAGTTTGTCTTTTCATTTTCTTAACAGTGTCTTTCATGGGGAAAGAAGTTTTAATGAAGGCCCATTCATCAATTTGTTTCTTTAATGAATGATGCTTTTAATGTCGCTTCTAAGAACTCTGCCTGATGAGGTCATGAAGATATTCCCTGATGTTTTCTTCTAAAAGTTTAATCATTTTAATTTAGATCCATAATCCATTTTGGGTAAAGAATGTGTGAGCTTGGTTTTTTTGTTTTGTTTTGTATTTTGCAGTGGATATTCAATTGTTCCATTGCTACTTCCTACAAAGATAATCTCATCTCTTGAATTTGTCAAAAATCAGTTGGTCATATTTGTATCTATTTCTGTGTTATTTATTATGTTTTATCAATCTGCTTGTTTACCAAGGCCCTGCAGTCTTGGTTTTGTTCTTGTTCATTCTCTAAGTCGTGTTTGACTCTTTGTGACCCCTTGGACTACAGCATGCCAGACTTCCCTGTACTTCACTATCTCCCAGAATTTGCTCAAACTCATGTCCATTGAGTCAGTAATGCTATCTAACCATCTCATTCTGTCACCCCCTTCTCCTCCTGCCCTCAGTCTTTCCCAGAATTAGGGTCTTTTCCAATGAGTCAGGTCTTTGCATCCGGTGGCCGTAGTATTGGAGCTTCATCTTCGGCATCAGTCCTTCCAATGAATATTCAAGTTTGATTTCCTTTTGGATTAACTGGTTTAATCTCCTTGAAGTCCAACGTACTTTAAAGAGTCTTCACTTGATTACTGGAGCTTTAAAATGGAGTAGTGTCTCTTCTCTAAATCTTTTTTTTTTTTCCAAATTTGTTATGGCTAGTCTAGTTCCTTTTTCTATAAATTTTAGAATCAGCTTGTCCATATCTACAAAACATTCTGCTGGGATTTTGATTGGGAGTGCCTTAAATCTATAGAACAATTTGAGGGAAAACTGACTTATTAACTATATTGAGTCTTTCAATCTAGAAACACAGTACGTCTCTCCACTTATTTAGATGTTATTCCTTTAATAAGCATTTTGTAGTGCTTATCATGGAGAAGGCAATAGCACCCCACTCCAGCACTCTTGCCTGGGAAATCCCATAGACAGAGGAGCATGGTAGGCTACAGTCTGTGGGGTTATTAAGAGTCGGACATGACTGAGTGACTTCACTTTCACTTTTCACTTTCATGCATTGGAGAAGGAAATGGCAACCCACTCCAGTGTTCTTGCCTGGAGAATCCCAGGGACGGGGGAGCCTGGTGGGCTGTCATCTATGGAGTCGCACAAGGTCGGACACGACTGAAGCGACTTAGCAGCAGCAGCAGCAGTGTTATCATGCAGGTCCTGAAGATGTTTTCTTAGATTTATTTAATTTGGGGGAATTTTGTACAGAAGTAATTTAATGATGTACATGGTATCAATTTTTAAAATCCTGACTTTCAATTGTTTATTACCAGCATGTAAAAATATGATAGATTTTTTTCATGTTGACCTTATATCATGCAACCTTGCTAAACTCAATAATAAGTATTTTTGTTTTGTTTTTGTAGATTCTTTGTGGTTTTTTGGTTTGGGTTTTTTTTTGTTTTTTTTTTTGGTCATGTTGCCTGTGCATAGGGATAGTTTTAGTCTTCCTTTAAAATCTGTAAGCCTTTTATCTGTTTTTCTTCCCTTATTGCGCTAGGGCTTCTGGTATGATGCTGCATAGCAGCTGTGAGAGTGGACAGCTTTGCCTTGTTCTCTGTTTTTGGGAAGGCAGACATTCAATCCTTCATTACTGAATTTGACGTTAGCCATGAAATTTTTGTAGATACTCTAAATCAAGTTAAGGAAGTTCTCCTCTAATCATTGTTTGCTGAAACTTTTGTCGCAAATGTATGTTGAATTTTGTTAAATTTTTTCTGCACTGACTGATATGATTGTGTGGCTTTTGTCATTTAACCTATTAATATTATAGCTTGTGTTCATTAGTTTTAAAACATTTACCTAATCTCCATTCCTGAAATAAATCTAATTCTGTTGTCAAGTATTATTTTTTAATATATTTTGCTAATATTTTCTTGAATATATTTGCATGTTCACGTGGAGTATTAGTGTATAGGTTTTTCTTCTAGTGCTGTTTTTTTATGATTTTGACTTCAGAGTAGTGACAGCCTTATAAAATGAGTCAAGAGGTTATTCCTTCTATTTTTTTGGAAATTATTATATATAGTCAGTATAATTTTTCTTTAAATATCTGGCAGAATATGGCAAGAAAACTATCTTGGCCTGGAGTTTTAATAACAAACTCTTCTTCTTTAATAAATATAGGACTATTCACATTATCTATTTCTTCCTAGGTGACTTTTAGTCATTTATGGCTTTCAAGTAAAAAGTCCATTTCATTTAAGTTATTGAATTTATGTGCATAAACTCATTTATAGTGTTCTTTTTTTACCCTTTCAGTATCTATGGGATCTATGACTTTAGAGGTTTGAGGGGACTTAAAAATAACACCCCCTGTCTTCCCCTATTGCTCAGGAAGGGATCAGGCAGTAGCCTTTGATCCTGATAAAGCCAAGTTGGTGAACATTAATTTGCTTTAGATGGGAGGCTCGCTAACACACCTGGGATGATACTCAACCATCTAATCATAGTAGTTTTGAAAAACACAGGCTCTGTTACACTAGCCAGCCTCTGCAAAATCTGTGGCTTATAGAGATGTGCTCTCTACAGGAGATAGATTTCAAAGCAGCAAGAAGAAAAGAAATCTCTGTACTAGAGATTGAATGTTTGTGTCTCCCTGAAATGCATTTGTTGAAACCTAATTCCCAACGTGATGCTGTTCGGAAGTGGGGCCTTTGAGAGGTGATTGGGTCATGAGGATGGAGTCATCATGAATGGGGATTAGTGTCCTTGTAAAGAGACCCCTTTCTACCATGTGAGGACACAGTAAGAAGATGGCCTTCTATGAACTAGGAAGCAGGTTCTCACCAGGCTCTGAATTTGCCAGTAGCTTGATCTTGGACTTTCCAGGCTTCAGAACTGGGATAAATAATGTTTGATGTTAAGCCAGCCAGTTTCAGGTGTCTTTGTTATAGCAGCTTGAATGGACTAAGATGCCCTGCACATCCGTTTCCTTCTCACACACTCACCAGACACGGTGGGTAGAGAGTGTTAGGCTAGCAGAGGTTCCTCAGCACTGAAGCAGGAGCCAGGGGGAAGGAGATTCCCCTTCAATAACTCACAAGAAGTTCCGCCTCTAATCATGGCGGAAATAAATGGAGAAGTTGGAGAGGGGAGGTGACCTCATGTCCCACATTAACTGGTGGGAACAAGAGCCAAATAAATCTCCCTGGTTAGACTAATGTCATATGGGGGTTCATGTCTAACACAGGTTACAAAAATCACAATGGGATACATTAAATTTTAGATCAGACCTTTGTGACAGTGTTGTGACAATATGGAGGACGTGATGACCAAGTGCCGAGTCCAGAATGAGAGTAGAGTCAGGCCAGACTTCACAGAAGAAGTGTGACTTACATAAGTAATGGATGGGAAGGGGCTAGAACTCAAGGGGATGGTGAATGGGGAGGAATGGGGGGATAAGGTGGGAGAAGTGGGTTGGAATGGGATGGAAAAGGGTTTGAAATACCATGCTAAGAGTCAAGGGTACTCTTTTAGGGAGAGGAGCTAGGGAGGTGTTCATTAAGAACAGTGCTGGGGGAGACACATCTTGGAAAGCAGGGAAATATGTCCATAGCATTAGCAAAAGTCATTGCTCAAGGCCCCGAGTTAGTGCCTATCTTCTCTCACTCTTCCCCCAACTCCTCCTCTCTGATGCCCTCCCCTGGGGCCCTTGCACCCCATCACAAGCCAGCAAGCAGAAATTAATTCCTGGCTTTGCTTTGGTCTGTGGCTGAGGTCCATCCCGATGTTCTGGTGGTTGGTGCCCATGTATCCTGGCTCTTAAGTGAGTTTTTTCAAAAAAAAAATATTTGCCATCAACCCATTTTCATTTTGAGAGTTTGAGGAACAACAGCTTAAGACCACTCAGTGCTTGAGCCGTGGGAGCTGCAGAGCAGTCTTCAGCAGCAGGCTGAGCGCTCCAGTCTTCACAGGGGAGTTGAATAGTCTCAGAGGGCACCTCATGCCTTCAGACCCCCAACTCTGGTTGAGTAGATGTGAACTGCAGAGCTGGAGCGGTCCATCCACCCTGAAATTCCATAGTCTTGTCAACTGCTGCCGGCTCTTCCTTTTCAGCCTTTTCAGAATCTCCATAGAAGCAGAGATGAGGCATGACCTTCCATGGGGGTTCATTGGAGATGCCATGCAGAACTTCCTGGGCAAACAGCCACTGCATCAGATCCACCGAGTGAGCTCTGTCTGCATGGCATGGGGTGGTGGAAGCCACAGAGCACAGAGGAGTGCCTGTGTTATGCAGAGCAGGGGATGGCAGGCTAGTGTAAGGGGCTGCTGTGAGACGTGGTGGTCAGCCCTGGGATCAGTAACCACCAGAAGTCTTGGCTACCAGAAGGCTGCCTGGATCAGGTTAGTGAAAGTTCCAAGAGTGGAGCAGCCAGCAGTAGGAGGGGCTCGAGGGGCAGCAGCAAATTCGTTGGCCAGTATTCCCAGAGGATCTGACACTGGTTCATCAGTTGGGTTTTCAGTGGCAACAATGGCATAAGCCAACTGCAGAAGCTTCGACCAGGTCTCCTTCAGATTTATGATGGAGACACCATCCCTCTTCCTTTTGTAGATGTACTGTTCCACTTGGAAGCCAAGGTTGGTGCTACCTCACTGGGTTCCTGGGAGTTTGAGGACGTCCTCCTCCTTCATTTACAGGACATTGAGGGCTCCGGACATTGTGAAACTTTCCTTTTAAGTTCCAGTGGGAATCCAGAACAATGTCATATGGACCGTTTTCTGGGGAGTGCGGAAAGGTGATTCTTAGGTATTTTATCTCTCACCTTCAGCAGCCATGAGGATGTGATGAAGAAGCAAGAATTCATGCTGCCCAGGGATCTTGCCCTTCCACTCTGAGCTCTCAAGTCCTTCATCTGAATGTGGCAGGCACAAGACCGCAGACCTTGGAGAACTCCTCATGTTTGGGTTTAAAAACAAAACCATAGCATTTCATAGAATTATTTTCCCTCAATAGAATAAAAGTTCCAGGAGAGAAAAGTAGTCCCTTTGGACCCTGCTCTCCCTTTAAGTCAAATAAACATCTGTCAAGGAGGAACAAGACAGAATTCCTTGTGATCAGATGCTCCTGGTTCTACAGCAATTTATCAAAGCCCTTCTCATCAATTAGAGAAATATTTGAAAAATCATCACAGCTCCTGGAAGCGCCTCATGTATAATTCAAAGCGGAGGCTCCGGATGGAGTGAGGCAGCTACAGAAGCCAGCCCTGCCTTTTGAAGGTAAACCTGCCTATTGTCCCTTTCATCCCAAACCTGGGAACAAACTCCGGGGCCCTTGAAAATCGTATTTCTACTGAAGTGTAGACATCTTAAGCCTGATGTGTAGACACTTTACCTCCCAGGGAGCCCCCTATAGGGACACCATTTCTCAGTTCCTGGAAATTAGGTGTCCCTATGAGATTAAGACAATGAGAAGGGACCCCTCTCACGTCTGCAGTTTTCTGCTTTTTAATTCCAGCCTCCAATACCGTGTGATTCAAAGAAGGCAACCAGTAAAGAAAAAAACAAATAAGTGATCAAATCATAACCATGTAAAAGCACCCTCACTTTTCTTTTTTCACTTGCTCTTCCCACAAGTCAGATATTATCTTGATTTTATAAATGAGGAGACGAGCACAGAGAGGTGAAATGACTTGCTCAGGGTTGCACAGCAGATTTACAGCGAGTAGTACTTCGGCGACCAGACACTTTCTCTGTGGGTACAAATCCAAATTTTAATTTTGATTCTGTTTCTCGACTTGAACAGTATGGAAACCCACAAATAAGAAATTGATCTTTTTTTTTTTTTATAGAAATTTGGTTTGGAATAAAAAGGCTTATATAAAAAATATCAAATACGTTTTGCTAAGTGCAGTGGCTATATTGCTTATGTTATTTAAACCTCTGTGTATCTGAATTACATTTGACAGTTTCAATTAATTTTACTTTTGAATTGCACTAATGGGTGACTCAGTGGTAAAGAATCTGCCAGCTAATGCAGGAGACACAGGAGACTCGGGTTTGATCCCTGGGTGGAGAAGATCTCCTGGGGCAGGAAATGGCAACCCACTCCAGTATCATTGCCTGGAAAATCCCATGGACAGAGGAGCTACGGTGGTGGCTACAGTCCAAGGGGTCACAAAGAGCTGGATAAGACTGAGCGGCTGAACATATATGCACAAAATAGCATGCAGAGCCCACAAGATTTAAGACCCCAGCACCACCAGCTCAGGGCACAGAGCTGACACAGGGGAGCACAGGAAACATGTGTCTGTACCGTGGAGGAGCTGCTTCCTTCAGATTCGATCTAGAAGTTACTCTTGTGTTCACACGTGGTCTCCACCTGCCCTTGCAATGTGAGCAACAGAGGTGGCTCTGAGTGGGACAGGGTGGGCTCTCTGGGATTCCCTGTGCAGTGGGTGAGTGGGCCAGACCCTCTGCAGGGTATGTGCAGTGGCAGGCAGGCAGGCAGTCATCAGCTCTGTGCTCGAGGAGGTAGAGGAACACCGGAAACGTGGTAGGTGAAGACCAGAATTCTAGGTAGTTCTGAGGGCAGAAAATGAGCATCCCCTTCCATGAGTGAGAAGGCCTTTAGAAGGCAAATGAGACAGTCCATTGCAGATCAAATAAGCCAGACAGGCAAACCGTAGGTGTAGAGAAGAGGGACCAGGAACAGCACAAGCAGGAATACCCACTGGGACTGGGTGATGAAGGCTGGCCCCCTAGGAGAAGAGGCGCATATGGGAAGGGTCTGGCCTGGCCTCACTACTCTGGGCCCAGCCCCCAGCACAGTGTCTAGAACTCAGCAGATGCTCAGCAAGTGAAAGTAGGGGCTCCAGCTTCACTTCCTGCAGAAGCTGACTAAGATGCTCCAGAATGCCAACAAGGACCTGCTGTGGAGCACATTGAACTCTGCTCAATGCGCCAGCCTGGAGGGGATGGGCGCTTGGAGGGAGAATGGATACATGTGTATGTATGGCGGAGTCCCTTCACTGCTCACCTGAAAATACCACAACATTGTTGATCTGCTGTAACCCAATATAAAATTAAAAATTTGAAGTTTGGGGCAAAAAAAATACTAAAGATGCCCCAGTGTGAGCTAGGGCCCCCTCTTCTGAGCTCCCATGATACCCTAGGCTTGCACATTACCAAAATACAGCCACATTGCCTTATAATGATCTGATTTCCAGTCTGCTTCCTTCCTAGAACCCCTTTTGCATTCCCAGCATCTTCTCTAACAAATGGTACATATTAACCCCTAAAGGAAGGAGGGACAGACGGGAGGGAAGAAGGGTTTCATCAGCTACTTGAGGCTAAGGGTTTCACCAATAACTGAAAGAGGAGAAGAAATCGGGAGTTAACAGGAGGCCTCACTGTACATCATCTCAAGGATTCTGGGTATAATCATGCTGCTGTCAACGCCATAAGGAGTCACACAGAGTTGTCCTCCTATAGTGGAAGCTTGGTCATGCTGTTATTCTGCCGGAGTGTGAGTCTCAAGATATCACAGTCTTTCTTGGTCATCATTGTTTCACTCAGTTCAGATCAGTCACTCAGTTGTATCTGACTCTTTGTGACCCCATGGACTGCAGCATGCCAGGCTTCCCTGTCCATCACCAACTCCTGGAGTTTGTTCAAGCTCATCTTCATTGAATTGGTGATGCCATCCAACCATCTCATCCTCTGTCATGTCCTTCTCCTGCCTTCAATCTTTCCCAGAATCACGGTCTTTTCTAATGAGTCAGCTCTTCGCATGAGGTGGCCAAAGTATTGGAGCTTCAGCTTCAGCATCAGCCTTCCAATGAACACTCAGGACTGATATCCTTTCAGATGGACTAGTTGGATCTCCTTGCAGTCCAAGGGACTCTCAAGAGTCTTTTCCAACACCACATTTCAAAAGCATCACCTCTTCAGTATTCAGCTTTCTTATGGTCCAACTCTCACATCCATACATGACCACTGGAAAAACCAGAGCCTTGACTAGACGGACCTTTGTTGGCAAAGTAATGTCTCTGCTTTTCAATATGCTGTCTAGGTTGGGCATAGCTATTCTTCCAAGGAGTAAGCGTCTCTTCATTTCATGGCTACAGTCACCATCTGCAGTGATTTTGGAGCCCCCAAAATAAAGTCTGTCACAGTTTCCATTGTTTCCCCATTATTGGCTATGAAGTGATGATACTGGATGCCATGATCTTAGTTTTCTGAATGTTGAGTTTTAAGTCAACCTTTTCACTTTCCTCTTTCACTTTCATCAAGAAAAGAAGCTCTGTAGTTTTCTTCACTTTCTGAAATAAGGATAGTGTCATCTGCATATCTGAGGTTATTGATATTTCTCCCGAAAATCTTGATTACAGCTTGTGCTTCATCCAGTCCAGCATTTTGCATGATGTACTCTGCATATAAGTTAAATAAGTAGGGTTTTAATATACAGCTTTGACGAACTCCTTTCCCAATTTGGAACCAGTCTATTGTTCCATGTCTGGTTCTAACTGTTGCTTCTTGACCTGAATACAGATTTCTCAGGAGGCACATAATGTGATCTGGTGTTCCCATCTCTTTCAGAATTTTCCACAGTTTGTTCTGATCCACACAGCCAAAGGCTTTAGCGTAGTCAATAAAGCAGAAGTAGATGTTTTTCTGGAATTCTCTTGCTTTTTTGATGATCCAGTGGATGTTGGCAGTTTGACCTCTGGTTCCTCTGCTATTTCTAAATCCAGCTTGAACATCTGGAAGTTCTCAGTTCATTTACTGTTGAAGCCTGGCTTGGAGAATTTTGAGCATTACTTTGCTAGCATGTGAGATGAGGGTAATTGTGTGGTAGTTTGAGCATTATTTGGCATCGCCTTTCTTTGGGATTGGAATGAAAACTGACCTTTTCTATTCCTGTGTACACTGCTGAGTTTCCCAAATTTGCTGGCATATTGAATGCAGCACTTTCACACCATCATCTTTTAGGATTTGAAATAGCTCAACTGGAATTCCATCACCTCCACTAGCTTTATTCATAGTGATGCTTCCTAAGGCCCACTTGACTTCACACTCCAGGATATCTGGTTTTAGGTAAGTGATCACAGCATCGTGGTTATCTGGGTCATGCAGATCTTTTTTGTACAGTTCTTCTGTGTAGTCTTGCCACTTCTTCTTAGTATCTTCTGCTTCTGTTAAGTCTATACCATTTCTGTCCTTTATTGAGCTCATCTTTGCATAAAATGTTCCTTTGGTATCTCTAATTTTCTTGAAGAGATCTCTAGGCTTTCCCATTCTATTGTTTTCCTCTATTTCTTTGCATTGATCACTGAGGAAGGCTTTCTTATCTCTCCTTGCTGTTCTTTGGAACTCTGCATTCAGATGCTTATATCTTTCCTTTTCTCCTTTACCTTTCACTTCTCTTCTTTTCTCAGACAACCATTTTGCCTTTTTGCATTTCTTTTTCTTGGGGATAATCTTAGTCACTGCCTCTTGTACAATGTCACGAACCTCTGTCCATAGTTCTTCAGGCACTCTGTCTATCAAATCTAATCTCTTGAATCTATTTGTCACTTCCAATGTATAATCCTAAGGGATTTGATTTGGGTCATACTCGAATGGTCTAGTGGGTTTCCCTACTTTCTTCATTAGCACCTGGTATATAACAACTTAATACAAATTGGTTGAATGCATGAATGAGCAGTGAATGAACTGGGCTTTTTATGTTCTTTATAAAGTCTTGGTTTACTGAGCCTATCTGTGTGTGGTTCGCATGGTTCTCAGCTATATCCATGACGAGGAGAGTTCATAGCCTGAGGCCCACAGGAGATGCTCAAACCAGCAGCTCATTGCTGCACACAGGCTCCGCCCTCAAAATGTTCAGCCTCACAGTGGGGGAGGGACCTCCTCTGAATCCAGTGGTCCTACCTTTAGAGCAGGTGTGAATGTGAGAATGGTCCTTCCCTTTACTGGGCTCATCTTCCCCTCTGTGAAATGAGACGGCTACCCAAGATGATCCCAGAGCTTTCCCAGCACTTCAGGAAAGATGAGGAGGGAGGCTGAAGTGGCAATGGCATCCTGGCATTTTCGCTCGGCAGTTCCACCCCAAGTTTCCAGGATTCTTGGGATCAGGGTGGTTGTGTGGGATGAGCTTCGAGGAGATGTGAGTAAGCATGCGTCAGCACCCCTGCTCGGGGCATAGGAAAACATGTCAGAGACATGGAGAGGGACCTGCCTTCTCTATGGAGACAGCAGACTTCCAGACTAAAGATAGGACCTGCCTCCCAGTGGGGAGGGGGCTGCAGGGGCTCCCTGCCTCCAGGTGGAGGGATGGTGACAAGCTAAACACAGCAATGAGTGCCTGCTGTTAGTTTGTTTTTCTTAAAACATTTTGGGGCAAGAAGATACAAATTATCTAGAAATCCAACAAATGCTGTGTATATCCTGTCTTCAGAAAAATGTACAGATGTCTGACATTCTGTATCTGATGCAAGAAAGGGGGATGGACTCCTTAAAGTCATGTCTGATCTCTGGGACCCCAGTAACAAACCCATCCATGGCAGAGAGAAAGGGCAGGCAGGAGTCCTGGGTCCTACCTGTCATCTGGGCTCTGCTCCATCTGACTGTACCTTTGCTGCCTTGGATAGCTTCGGTCTTTCCATCTGTAAAATGGATGACCTGGAAGAGGAATCCTTTGTGAATTCTATCCTAGGATTTGGTTATCACAAGAACACCCTCTGAGAGCAGCTGTGGGGTGTTGAGGCTGCTCTCCTAATGGCTAATCTGAGAAGCAAGTAGTGTGGAAGCTGGGGTGGGGTGAGGGCAACTCATAGACCTTCAAAACCACTTTTTCTCTAACATTAAATCCAGCTTCTTTCTGACAGAAGACGGCTCCTACCTGGAGACAAGAACTATGCAGACTCCCTCTGTCTCTTCCCCCAGCTCTGTCTAAACTGGCTGGATAATGAGAGTTGGAGTTTCCCTTGGCCATGGAGGCCCCACTACTGGCTTCATTTCCGGCCTTTTTTTTTTTAGCTGGGCTTGACAGAAAGCTGGGAGAGGGTCACAGCCAAATTTTCAAGAGGAGGAACTGGGGCCTAGACAAGCTCTGACCTGGCTGAGTCCCACTTGGCCAGGCCTGGGGCAGATGCCCTGTACCTGGTCTGGAGAGCTTGGGGTACCCACTGCTGCATCTGAGCAAGAACAAGGAGGTTTCACCCCCAAGTCTGGGCTTTCTTCCCTCTCTACCCGACCCTCTGCCCCTGTCTTCTTCTCCTAGTAACTTCTAGGCTAAGGGAAAGGGGCCTTTGCCCAGGGGGCTGGCCTGCCTGAGTGGGCTGCCCAAGACAGGATGGCCGTGTAGTCCATGTGCCACCCTGTGGTCAGCCCACCCGGGGCCTCCCCTTTCCCCCACCCTCTCAGCTCCACTCAGAGCTCCCAACCTTGGTGCTTCAAGCCTAGAAGCCTTCTGGTAGCTTCCATTGGGGTTTGCTTCTTGAGCCAGATGATGTGAATCTGGCCTCTTTAGATGGAAGTTGTTCTCCCGCTCCAAACTGCGAAGATTCCAGAGGATGATCAGCAAAACCCTGGAGCAACTGGCTGTCACATTGCCCATCCCTGCTGACTGGGGTTTCTTTCTGGGGCCCCATTCGCCCTCCCTTCCTCCTACCTCTGTTCCCTCGGCCTTCTCCACCTCTCAGAGCCCCTCTTACCCATCAGGACAGCTCCCCACTTCCTCCTCTATGAAGCTTTTCCAGATCACTCTGGCCAGAGTGAGGGTTACCTCCCTCCATAAGCCCAGCTGTGTGTTGGGAAGGGGGAGACTACAATGCTGAGACCTGTGCAACTGCTTCAGCAGGGCAGGGCCTCAGTCAGTCCCCACAGCAAAGCTTTGGGATAAATATTAGCACACCCACGCAACAGATCAGGAACTGTGTGGATATGGGCAGGTTGGGGGGGTTCACTGACTTGCCCAAGATCTCAGCTGGGAAATTAAAGGGTCTGCACTCAGAGCCTGTGTTCCGTCTCACTATCCTGGTCAGCCTCCGGCCTTGCACTTGGCCTTTCTTTCTTCCTGACTTTCTGTCCCAGCTTGTTTCTATGACTCCCCCCCTGCTCTGAGTCCCCCTGCGAACAGAGGCTGCTGTGTTCTTCCCTGCTCTCACCCAGCGCCGTGCAGAGCGCCTGCTCCATCAATACGTGAAGGACTGGACGAAATCTCTCTGCTAGTGCTTGGCATTCTCCCTGCACCTGGAGTTGTGGTCATGAAATTTCCGTCATGTGCTGTAAAGGATTGGAGTGTCAAAAATGTCACAACCTGGAGGAGACCAGAGTACTTGAAATTTACAAATAAAACAATGGCTTCAGTTTATGGTGCATCTCCTGTGGGGTCCCTTGCAAGCACTTCTCTCTGATTGTTGATAATCAGTTCCAGCGACTCCAGGGCAACAGTGTTGGTGTTTGTGACTGGCCCCAGGTCTTATTGATTAGTGCCTCTGTGTACCCCTTGTTAGATATTATAATACCACACTGGCCGTAAATCTTGCTGTTACAGATGCCCATTTACAGATGAGGAAACTGAGGCTCAGAGGGGAGGAATAAATTACCCAAAGCCACAGAGCTAGGCCTTGGCAGAGCTGGGCTTTGAAGCCTGGAGTGTTTGTGGCACACGCAGCTCAAGCAGTACCCTGTTCAGCTTCACAGCCCAGCTCCCTCCCTTTCCTAGGTCACGGCATCTCCACTCTCAACAGGCCAGGGGTCTGTGTCTGCAGGGGGAAGGGGTGAGGCCAGTTCACCTGCATGACCTCCAGGCAGCTCAGCCCATCTATTCAAGAGAAAAATGCTCCTGCTGGACCCTGGCACTCGGAGGACAGAGACCCGCATCAGTGCCTGTGGGCAGGAGGGTGCAGGGCCTCCCCGAATGCCACACCAGTGGTCCCTTCCTTCACACAGAGGAGGAGAGAAGGAAAGACCAACCACTTGTTTGCAAATGCTAATCTTTAGTCAGTGATATTTTGTTAAATCCACAGGGACAAACCATGGATTTGGGGCCAACAGGCCCTGCTCCCCATCACTGTGTGATACTGGCCAGGGGGCTTGCTCTGCCCAACCTGACCTCCCCAGCTGCCAGGTCACCTGGGCTGGGTGCAGCCTAAGGCCCCTCCAGCTCCTCCTTGGCGAGGATTGGAAGTGGGCCTTGGGGCCCGATTGCCTGTGTTCAGATGGCAGCTATGGGATGGGGGTAGGGAGTAGAAATGGTCCACCTAACTTTCCTGTGCCTTGGTATCCACATCTGTCAAATGGAGATAATAATAGCAGTAGCTGCCTCAATGGGACATTACACATAAAGTGCTTAGAACATTCCAGGTCACACAGTGCTTGCTCAGTAACCCTTCATTACTAGACTGCTTTACCGACTCGATGGACGCGAGTCTGAGTGAACTCCGGGAGATGGTGATGGACAGGGAGGCCTGGCGTGCTGCGATGCATGGGGTCGCAAAGAGTCAGACACGACTGAGTGACTGAACTGAACTGAACTGAAGGCTAAAGAGGTCATTTTGGCTCTGAGCCTTACTTACCCAGTAAGTATTATCTCTCTGATGCAAACGAGACATGGAAGCTCAGAGATTTTAAGTAACTTGCTAAAGGTCACACAGCTAAAAGAAAGACCGGGGCAGTTCACAGTCTTCCCCTTGTTGCTGAGCTGCACTTCCCTCCTCCTGTACCCCAGCCTGTCCTAGGAAGGGGGCTGCAGGCAGTTCAGATAGCAAGTGAGAGCAGTGTCTTGTCCGAAGTGGAAGAAGGATCAGCCTCTGTCTTTTTCCATCACTCCATTTCACCATCCAGCACCGGCAGCTGTGAAGGAGTGGAAAGAATCTGGAGCTTGTGGTCAGTGGCCTTGGCCATTGGCCCTGCTTCCTTCACCTGCAAGCTGTGTGACTCTGGGAAGGGTGGGCAACCTCTCTGGGCCTTGATATCTTCATCAGAAAACTGTAGGGGGGAGCAGCTCTGCCCTCTCTATTTACAGGATCACTTGGAACATTAACCAAAATGTCGGATGGAAAGTGCTTCCTCAGCGGCAAAGGCCTATCTAGGGCTTGGTGTCCACCAGGGTCCCTGTAGGAGACAGCTGGCTCACCGTGATGGGCGACTGAGAAGGAGTTAAGGGGCTGTTGACAAGCGTGGGGCCAGAACGGAGGAGAAGCATGGACAAAGCTCAGCACACGGCACAGCACGCCGCAGCCAGCAGGTCCAGGAAGGGCTCTGCACGCCAGCTCTGCACACCAGGAGGCGGGGGCAGTTACGGTGATGGTCGGGAGGCTGCTAGAGCCCGGGCCGGAGCCCCTCGGGCCCCAAAGGAGGAAACCAGACGTCCGGCACTCCAACTTGTCTTTTTTCCCTCCCTGGGGTCTCCTGCTGGATGCAGCTGCCCACTGGCTGAACTCAGTGGGGAGCCAGAGAACACTTGGTCCCCCCAGGGAGCCTCAGTGCAGAGGGGAGGGCCAAACGGGAGATGTCTGGGGCCTTTCTGAGGTTGGTCCGCTCCTCCCTGACTCTGCCTCCACATCCCGAGAGCTGCCTAGACTATAACGGGACCCACATATGGAGACAGCGCCATATTCACCTATCAGGGGTTTATTGTCAAAGGAGATTTAGTCTTTTTCTTTTCTTTTTTTTTTTTTTGCGAGTAAAACAATGAAACCTCCATAATTGTTCCAGGAGAAATAAACATGCCAAAATATTTAAGTACTAATAAAACTTAAGAATTATCCCAGCATATTTAAATATAGATGTATTTTTACGGCAGGCAGTGAAGGCAATTGCCAGCAGAATGCATTTCATCCAGGCCATTTAATACTAAACTGCCCGCCCCTGCTTTGAGGCTTGGCTGAGGAGGGGGCACCGAGGAAGGTGGCGGTGGAGCCTTCCCAGTGATGGGAAGAAGGTCTCTTTCCCATGGGCAAGCCCCACCAAGCTCTGTGCTCCACTGTTTCCATTGCTCACTGCTCCCTGGTCCTCATTGCAATCCCAGGCGATGCTAGTGTTATCTGTTAGCCAGCAGAAGCATCCACGGCACAGAAAGGTGAGGTAAGTGCCCCAGGCTGCACAGCTGGTGGTTGTTGGAGCCTGGATAAGGCAGCCTGACTCAGGAAGCCATCCTCCAGTCTGGACCATCTCTCATGCTGCCTGGTCCTGTGCTGGGAACCTGGGATGCAGGCTCACAGCAGGCTGAGTCCTCGACCAGCTGAAGCTCTTGCCAAGACTATTCCACAAGGGTTCCAGACTCTGTTCCCGTGTGGCTGCCCACCACTGTCCCATCCTCAGTGCTGGAGCTGGCATCTTCTCCCAGTCTGAGCATGTGCAAGAGTGTGGGTGCAACCTGATTCTGGATTGCCCGGCTTTTTCAAACCTTTCCATGGCTCTTTAACACCCACAGGATACAGCCCAAGCCCTTGGGCTGTACCCAAGGCTTTGCCTGCTTCTTCAACTCTATTTTCTGTCTCTCCTTGAGCTCCAAGCTTTAGACGGACCAGTCATTTTCTGTTTCTCTAAACATGGCATGCTGTTCCACACTTCCATGTCGTCGCTCATGCATGGACCTCTGTCTGGAATGTCTTTCTACCCTTCCTCCCCTGGCCAGCTCTCAGGCACACTTCACAGCCCAGCTCGTATGCAAGTCTTCCAGAAATCCCTCCTCTAACCTCTAAATTCAGGGACACACCCCTTGCTCTGGGCACCCGAATCCTCAGCACTCACCAAAGTACATTGGCATTATTTACTGATCAGACTCACTCCCCTAAATGCAGGACCGTATCTGCATCTGTGCAGCAGCACCCAGTAGCCATTACTGGCCTAAAGCCATCTCGAGGCAGGACATTTGACTCAGTGACTCTGAAGGAGGCCAACCGGCCTTGGCATCTTGTTTCCATGGTTCAGTACCTCTGTGACCCTGAGCACATTTCTTAACCCCTCCAAGGTTTACCTGGATAACAGGGCTAGCTATGTGCCCACTTACCACGCTGTGGGAGGAGTAAGAAGAATATCCCTTGTAAACACATTCTCCAGGTAGCCAGGCACGTGTTCTAAAAATGCTAGTTGGATGTGAACTTTTAACTGTGCTCACGACACTGCCCAACCTCGGACCCTTCCTTCTTTTGCTGAGTGGGGTGGTGCCCCTCACATTCACAGGCTTAGTCGCTCACACAGCTCTTTTCATCCACTCCCAGTCTTCGAGAATGACCTCCTGAGAGGTAAAAGTGCAGAGAGAAGCTGGTGGCCCAGAGAAGCTAACACTCTATCCCAGGTCACAAAGAAAGATATAGATGGAGATAAGACTGGTACCCAGGAGAAGGCAATGGCACCCCACTCCAGTGCTCTTGCCTGGAAAATCCCATGGATGGAGGGAGCCTGGTGGACTGCCGTCCATGGGGTCGCTAAGAGTCGAGCATGACTGAAAGACTTCACTTTCACTTTTCACTTTCATGCATTGGAGAAGGAAATGGCAACCCACTCCAGTGTTCTTGCCTGGAGAATCCCAGGGATGGGGGAGCCTGGTGGGCTGCCATCTATGGGGTCGCACAGAGTCAGACACGACTGAAGCGACTTAGCAGCAGCAGCAAGACTGGTACCCAGGTCTGGGGGACCCAGGCCACTGCTATTTTCCAGATTCCCCAGTTCAGTTAGGAACAATCTTCTGTAAAGAGCTGATGACTCCCTTGAGGGAAACTGCTCCCCCTCCACACCCCTCCTTGGCTCACGTCTGGTAGAGGACTGGACTGGCAGAGGTCAAGTGTTTCTAGTTGGAGCTCCTCCAGCCTACCAGAAGCCGCCTGACTTCAGGCCTCACGCAGAGCCTGCATAATCCCTCCATAAGGGAGATTGCCTTGAGTGGACAAGACTCTCCCTGCTCCCCTGCTCTGCCCACATACATGGACATTAGCCTGTCCATGCATCCCAGCATCCCTCCAGCTGGGCTCGTGGTTCTGGCTCTCCAAGCAACCAGCTGGGTGACCCTGAGGTCCTAACTCTGGAGTGAGCCCTTTCCAAGGCTCGAGTTCCTGATCCATTAAAAATAAGGGTGTTTCCATTGTAAGCAAGAAATGAGACTGGATCTAACCGTTCAAAAAAAATTCTAAAAATTGTTATGGTTAAGATCATCACTATTCATCATAGATAATGAAGATAATTCAGAAAATGTTGAAGTCTCATTGGAAATTAAACCCCCCGAGGAAGTTAACTTCTGTGCTAGAAATAACATCATAATCCATGTCCTATTTGTTTTAGAATTTTTCTATCGTGGTAGAATATTTCTAACCTAAAACCTAGCATTTTTAATTATTTTTAAGAGTGCAGTTCAGTTCCAGCATTAAGTTTATTCATACTGTTGTGCACCCATCATTATCATCCAGTTTCCAAACTTTTTCATCTTCCCAAACTGAAACTCTGTCCCCATTAAACACTAATTCTATATTTCTCCCTTCCCCTAACCTCTGACAATCACTACTCTACTTTCTATCTTTATGAAGTTGATTTCTCTAAATACTTCATATGGGCAGAATCATGCAGCATCCTTTTCTTACTGGTTTGTTTCACTGAACATAATGTCTTTAAGTTTTATCCCTGTTCTAGCATGTGTCAGGATTTTGTTTTTTATAAAACCTGAATAACATGCCAGTATATGTGTGTACTGCATTTTTTTATCCATTCACTTGTCAGTGAACACTTACATTACTTCTACCTTTTAGCTATTTTTCATAATGCTGCTTTGAACATAGGTATATGAATAGCAATTAGAATCTCTGCTTTTACTTATTTTGGATGTATAGGTCTGTATAGTCAAAGCTATGGTTTTTCCAGTGATCATGTATGGATTTGAGAGTTGGACCGTAAAGAAGGCTGAGTGCCAAAGAATTGGTGCTTTTGAACTGTGGTCCTGGAGAAGATTATTGAGAGGCCCATGGACAGCAAGGAGATCAAACCAGTCAGTCCTAAAGGAAATCAACCCTGAATATTCATTGGAAGGACTAGTTCTGAAACTGTAGCTCTGATAGTTTGGCTACCCGATGTGAAGAACCAGCTCATTGGAAAAGACCCTGATCTGGGTGGCAGAGGATGAGATGGGTACATAGTATCACTGATTCGATGGACATGATCTGAGCAAACTCCCAGAGCTAGTGAAGGACAGGGGAGACTGTTCATGGGGTCACAAATAGTTGGACATGACTTGGTGACGGAGCAACAACAATATCCATAAATGGACTTGCTGGATCGTATGGTAATTCTGTTAATTTTTTTTTTTTGAGAAATCAACATATTCAAAGCAGCTGCACCACATTACATTCCCATAAGCAGTCCATTAGGGTTGCCGTCTCTTCACATCCTCACCCACACTTGTTATTTCTGTTCTGTTTGGTTTTTCATTATCACCATCCTAATGGGTATGAAGTGGTATCTCACTGTGCTTTTGATTTGCATTTCCCTAAAGAATAGTGATGGCAAGTGTTTGGTTTTTTAATATACTTCTTGTCCATTTGTATGTATATCTTCTTTGGAGAAATGTCTATTCAATTCCTTTGCTTATTCTGTAATGGGTTTGTTTTAGTTGTTGTTGAGTTCTAATTTATATTCTATTTCAACATCAGATGAACTGCTGCACTGTCTTTCCATAGGTAGCAGAAATTTGTGTGAGTGAATGTGAGTATCAGTGCACAGAACACCAACATTTATGAAAACACTTTTTTTGTTTAGTCCTCACCATAATAGTGTGAAGTAGACGATATGGCCTTTCTGTATGAGGAAACTAAGGTTTCGAGAGGTTAGGGGATGTAGCTGCTACATGATAGATAGATAGGGATTGAGGATTTGGAGCTCATCTTGGCACTCATGCCAGTCTATCTCCAAAGTGATGCCCATACTGCCTCCCAGCAAGGCTGAGGCTCCTAAAGCAGCAAGAGGACGATCACAGTGAAGAACAATTCAGTATTGTTATCTGCACCGAAGAGACAGCCCCAGGTGAATGATGTAACCAGAAGGTTCGGAGCAAGGCCTGGCATTAATCTCATGGTTACAACAATATACGCAGATTATGCTGGCCTCCGGCCCAGTTAAGTGGACATTTGGATATTTTCCAAAACAAACGTTGATACTGCAAATACAGGTCAGCTGGTTTGCAGAAGTCAACATCCAGATAAAGCCACATCCAGAGAGATTTTTCCAAAAGTCCTATTACAGAGAACCTGGGGGTGGCCCATTTAGAGCACGTCTCCCACTTGTAAAATGTTTTTCATTCATTCAAGACCACCTTGCTGAGGGACTCTGGGTGCCCAGCTGCCTAGTGGGCTTGGCCTTGTGTGTGAGATGTTGCAGGTGGGAAGGGTCAGTGAATTATGACTCTGACAACCATCTGCCTTCTAGTCTCCAAAACAGACTGGGCCCGATGGCCAAGACGAGTGGAGACTTGCTCAAGTCACACAGTAGGCTCTTAAGTAGTAAAACTTGGCAAACATTTCCTCAGTTCGCCATTAAGTCATGCAACTTTCCTAAATACCCCAAATTGTGGCATTTGGACTACTGAATTTTTCAGATTGCTTCCCAGCAAGGAAATCCCAAGAAGGGGTGCAATAATCATTTGCCAGAACTTGTGCACTAATTTGGGTTTCAAAACAAAGTGAATGTAGAGAAGTCTCTATCTTTCTCCTCTGGCAGCAGGTATGTAGAGGCTAAGACTTCTTCCTAAGAAAAATTTGAGAACGTCTTGAGAAGGGAAGGCAAGTGAGTGCTCAGGGCACTGGGTGATTAAGTGCCACAGGAGTGGAACAGACAGTGAGTCCTTTTAATCTACTGCTTATCCAGGGTGTGTGTGAGCACAGATGGTTTTCCTTTGTTAACCGGACATCCTGATGGCGGAGACTTCACACCAGACACTTTCCAGGAGATGGAGCCAATGGCCACGTGTGGTTTCCCAAGTTTTCCCTTCTGTTTGGGGTGGGATGGTGTTGCTGCACTAGGCTGGCCCAAAGGATACGTGCATGCTAAGTCACTTCAGTCGTGTCCAACTCTATGGATTGTAGCCTGCCAGGCTCCTGGGTCCATGGAATTCTCCAGGCAGGAATACTGGATTGGGATGCTCCTCTCCAAATGAAGAGCTGTCTGGTGATGGATTCCATGCCTACGTGCTGCTTTCCCTTAGCAGAGTGAGACAGGATCCCCATTTGTTTGAACATCAAGGGAGGACAAATGCAGGAGCAAACAAACTGGATGGGATGTGTAAACTCCGCCCGAGGCTCCAACCTGCCACTCTTGGATCACCCGCAAGGCTCTGTCCGAATTTCATGCTGGAATAGCCAGCTGCTGGCAGGACCAAGGGCTCCTTGACTGGGCTTTGGGTCGTCTCTTCGTAGGGGTCCCGTGTTGTCAATATGAGCATATAAGTTCCTTGGTCCTTCAGCATAGAAACTGAATCTTAAGTATGTGTGGAGTATAACTAGGAAATTTTTTGTGGAAGGAAGGAGTGAAGGATAAATAAAAATTGTTTCTTTTAACAAAAATCCATGAGATGCATCTGGTCAAACTACATTTGTTGGGAGAGGCAGATATTTTTGTCAGCACAGTCTGGAAAATCAATAGACAAAATAAATGGTCACTTTATATTTGTCAAGTAAATGAATGATTGAATAAATGAATATTGTGGAGATCTGTGATTTGCTTACTGAAAGGAAGATTTCCTTGTGAAACCGTGTTGGTTATTATCAGTAAGATTGAGGGGGATATGTAGACCAAGGCTTTGGTTTTAAGTCACAGGAAGTATACAAGCCCATGATGACATTTCCACAATAGGAGGCTGGTTTGAATTACATGTAGTGAAGTTATTCACGGTGCATGATTTCTAAGTCCCAGCCTGCCCAACATCATCTCTCCCAGTCAAGCCTTTAAATTGCCAGTGAAAGGGCTCTTGTCTGAACACAGTCCATGATTCCCCTCAATTCTCAAGCCAGGAGCACTAAGGGTCTCTTTCCTGTAAGTGGCAGATCCACTACCTCCTGCCAAGTGCCCCTTCCAGAAAATACAGACCCTCCACCTGCCCTTCACCTCCCAGTTCCTGACTCTGAAAAGGAAGCTTGAACAAGATACCTACAAACTGGAGTGAGTAGCTCTGCCGGGTGAGTCCCAACATCTCGCCACATTAACCCTGTGAACTTGGGCCAGGAAACGAGGCTGAGCCATTAATGCCTAATGATGTTGCATTGTCTTCCAATAACAAACCACCTCACCAGTTGGTTTTATAGGGGACCAGCTGTTGTTAATTGGGCAAGATGAGCATGAAATGGCAGCTCTCACACCTGACCAAGAGAGAGCGGCCACGTCCTAGGGCAAAATGGGAACTACCTGCTACAAGCAGGAGGGCCCCTGAGCTCTGCCCTGGTGAAGGAGAGGCCCTGGGATGGCCCCAGGCACCCATTCCCCTCACATCCTTAGCAAACAAAATCAGAAAAGAGCATCGGGTCCACTGAGCATCTCACGCCCCTCCTGCAGCCGACAGCATCACCTTGCAGTGCTCTGTCACCTGCATTTGCTCGTGCCTGTGTCTCTAAAAGCAAGGTGGGCAGGCCCAGGGCTGCACAGTCAAGCATCTGGCACATTCCAGGCTCTGCAGAGGAGGCATGGCCGGGTCCTCTGCCACCGATCCTAGCTGTTGCTGTCCGGCCACAGGACCAGGGTTCAGGCTGCCAGCAACTAGTACACAAGGGCACAATCGCATTTTCTCCCTTGGCATTCATTCCATCAGAGAAAGCCAGAAAGGGCTTGTCATCCAGCAGTGGGTACAAAGCAAAGGGCAAGGGAGAAGGGCTGCAACATAGAGACTCGAGGCAACTGTTTGGTCTGGGGGCAAAGTAACACAGGGAGGGAGCTGATGCATGAGGATGGGAGACTGGTGCTGGAACGCACAGGGAAATCTTCTGTTTGTAATACCTCCCATGTGAATTTTAATTTAACCGTTGAAAACTTCTGATGGTTCTTCCAGGGCACCTGGAGACATGTTGCATTATCCCCACTTCAGAGTTGAGAAACTGACGCTTCCTGATGTCAGGCAACCTGCTGATCTTTAGTAATCAAGAGCTGGGGCTTGAATCCAGTCCAAGTTGAGAGCCTTGCAGTGCACGGCTGCTGCCGGTACTTGAGGACCACTGCCGGTTCTCCATGGGCCAGCAGACAGAGAGCTCCGTTTCAGGCTGCTCAGTTTCGCTGCCTCGACTCCCGCAGACTGAGAAAAGCACAGACCTCTCTCTCTGCCTATATTTGCCTTTATTTGCAGTGTCGCTGCAAAAGACGGGAATGCGGAGCATTAAAACGTGTACTGTAAATAAACCAAATTAAAGTAAAATTGACTCATTTAGCAACCAGCCTCCGATCTTGCATTAGAGGCAATTGAAGAGATTTCACAGATTTTAGTAACCAGATAAGATTATTATATAAACAGACTTCTGCATTGAATGATGAGCCATATCTTGAGGAGAATATTTGAAATCAATAGCAATACGGGCTGAGAATTAAGTAATGTGGTTAAGCACCTTTGAATGATGCCATTTTTAAGAGCTGATTAGGAATAAATATGCCAATTGCCGCAGAGCTGATAGCTAAAATAAAGTGATGATTAATCAATTTGGGCCCGAGAGCCACGGAGGCCATCTTGGTGTTGAGAAAGCTTGGGAGCCTGATGGCGGCCCCGAAAAGATACAAGAAAGGACGTATGAGCGTCCTCAAGCAGAAGCACAGCTCTGCCCACCCAGGGGCTGACCATGGTGGTGGGAGGGGCCGGGTGGTGGGAGGGGCCGGGGCCAACAGAGGATTAGCTATAAACTGCTTAAGCTACTCACGCTGGGCAAGCCAGCATCGCAGGGCGGAAATTATGGTGGGGAACGCTGACACCCCTGGGACTGCGTTTGGAATGCCCAGTTACCATCCGGCTGGGAACTGATGGGTCTTTTGGCTGCTCTGTAACCACCTCTCACCTGGACAATCGCACTGGCTTCCCGACGGGTCCTCGTGTGAGCCAGGGGATGTATCCCCTGCAGGGCCGGTCACTGGAGTGATCTTTCCAAAGCTCTGGTTCCATGCTGGCCCTCGCCTTGGAGAGACCACCGCTGCCTCCCTTTCACCTCAGGGCCAAGTCCAGGTCCTTCGCTTAGGGTTCAAGGCTGTTCGAGGTCCAGCTGGCTATATTTGCCCCAGTTCTTCCTACTCCCTATTCCCGCCCTATGATGACTCCACGAGAAGGTTTAGCGGGACCAGATGTAGCCTGTTCTTTGCGGTACTGTACAGAGATGTTCCTGCTGGCCCCTCCCCACCTCCCCTGTCTGCCGAAGCGCCATCCTTTCTCTGGCCTCATGCCAAGCCCACCTTGACGGTTCCTTCCCCCAACACAAGCAGAACTGGATTCTCTCCGTTACCATCCTACCCTGAACAGACTTTTCCTGTTTCATATCAGTGTCATCTGCCCTTCCTTTTCTATTCCGTAAATGCTTATTGACCCCTTGCAGTGCTTCTCACTGTGATTGGCCCTAGAGATCCAGGGAGAGAACCCGCAGTTGTCCCGCCCTCCTGGAAGTCAGCGTTTTATCCCAAGCATTTTAATGCTCTCTGCAGCTGTCCCCTGTTCTGGGGGGCAAGTCATACTTGTTTAATTCACCTGGCAGAAGACAAGTGATCAAGAAGTGTTTGAATGAATGGATGAGAGATCAAACGAGTGAACAAGCGGCAAAGGTGGATCAATGGGAGGAGGCTACAGTGAAACAGATTTTTTTTCTGGGTAGAAGAAATGCAAGGCTGAGCTCCCAGAAACTAGAGGCATCCATGCAGAGGAAGACCATCTGTCAAGGAGGATCCAGAAAAGACTCAGAAATGGCTGTGAGATTGGACTTGCAGTGATAGGATTCCAAGGCGAGCCCCACCACTGACTCACTACTCGACCTCAGGTAGAGCACGATCTCTCTTTGAGCCTCAGTGTCTCCAACGAGGATGTTGGACAATTGTGAGCCTTTGCTAACAGGGGGAAAACAGGATTCTTCTTCTTAAATGTTGGTGGCTTTCAACCAACCCCATTGATGCTGCTGCTAAGTCGTTTCAGTCGTCTCCAACTCTGTGCAACCCCATAGACGGCAGCCCACCAGGCTCCCCTGTCCCTGGGATTCTCCAGGCAAGAGTACTGGAGTGGGGTGCCATTGCCTTCTCCGACTCCACTGATAGTGGACTATAATTAGTGTTGGCTTATAGCCCATGTGAGGTGCAGAGAAAAACAGAACAAGCATAGGATGATGGGAGAAAAATTAAGTGCAAGATTTGGTAACAGGAGTATGATGAGTGTCAGAGACACTCCTGTGAATGTAGACAAGGAAGGCTTCCTGGACGAGGTACAACATTGACCTAAAGGATGAATAGGACTTAAATACTGAGGGAAGGAGTGGTAAATTCAGGCTGATATGAGAGTCAGCAAGGCAGCATCCCAAAGGCCCCCTGTGGGTGCATTCCCATATCACACCCTCCTCCCTAACTAGAAGGAGGCTGGGAAGGAGACCGCATTTAGAAAGCTGAGCTTCTTGGTCAAAGGTGGCAGATGTGACTGATTCTTTCTGTGTTTTAATACTGTTGTCTGCCTTCAGCAGGCCTTCATCCTCCAACTCTTGGGTACTGGGCAGCGACCCTGCCACAGGCAGGCTGGACGAGGGGCTGAGCTGGGCTCTGCAGGAAGGCCGCTGACTCTGGCCCTCATAGCTCTGCAGGCCACGGGGCGCTGCGGCTCAGGAGAAAGGGGCTCTAAATCAGCTAGAAGAGGGGCTGCTACAACCAGGCTAGTCAGGAAGAGGCTCAGACCCCCAGGTCATCAAGCAGGACCTGAGTTTCCCTGGGGGCAGCTGGGGGCTGGGGGCTGACAGCCATCAGCTTGAGTTGCTCATCTCGGGAGGTCCTCTGTTTGCCAGCCTGCTCCTCACCCGTCTGCCTGACCGTTCATCCCCAGTGTCCACAGCTCTGCAAGCCTAGGGCTCTGTGGTGGCCCTGGTGACGGGACCCCTGCAGGGGCCTTCCAATCATCTGCCAGCCTGGATCAGAGGTTAGAGAAGGAAGCAAGGTGTGCTGGTGTGGGGCTCTCGGCTTCTCACAACTCACTTCCCTGCTCTGCTTCCTTCCTTCCTCCAGAAGGACTCCTAAAGATTCCTAAGAGCATATCATAGATGGGGAAACTGAGGCTCAGAGAAGACAGGAGACTTACCAAAGATCCCAGGGCAAAGAGCAGAAACCAGAGTCCCTGACAGCCCATCCTGCTTGCTGTCCAGCATGGCATGGTGCCCTGGCCTTTCTCCCCAGGGCATGGTGAAGTCTCAGGGCAGGCTCTGCCTGCCCTGTGGTGTCACGTCTTTCTCTTCCTGCCCATTCCTCCTCCACCCTCCATATGCCTTGTGTCCTGGGTGCTCTGAAGTACTCCTGTCCAGTCTGGCCCAGCTCGCTCTGTCCATCTCATTCAGCATCTGCAGTCCTGAAGCTCTGGACTCTTGGCCAAGGGTTGTGTTGCCACCAAGTCATAAACTTGGATATGTACTTCTCTCTGGTTCTCTTCTGGTGGACCAAAACACAACCCACACCCAAGTGTCCGAGGGAAACACCCGTGCCCTCCTGTTCCCTCCCACCACCCCTTGGCACAGAGGGTGCGGGAGGAGGCCAGGGCACGCCCAATCACACCCACCCTGCCAGGCCTGCAGAGGCAGCAGGGGGCAGGCCTGCCCTTGGCTGGAATTACCCGGCAGCTGCTTCTGGTCCATGGAGAGCACAGTCTCTACCAGGGGCCCAGCAGAAGCAGAGCCGGCAGGCTTCCTACGTGTCCAAGAGAGGAGACAGGGGGGTCTTCTTTTTCTGAGCTAACCAGACTGAATGTAGCTGCAGTGTCTATCAGCCACAGCCAGATATATCTGGTGGCATCTCTCTCACTTCTTCCCAAAGAATCCTCCTTAATCAAGTTCAAGCCAAGAAGGCTGTTACCATAACACAAAGCTATTCGAGTAATAGACCTAAAAAGTTCTACAAATAATCCTGATAGTAAGTGGGCATCAGAAGGGATTCCTGATTCCTTGGTGACACACGAGCTTGCAATCCCTGACCGGATCAGGTGAGCCCCAGGCACTTCCCCCACTGACCACCATCTGAAGGTCAACTCCTGCACTGGGGCTTGGCTCTGATGTACTATTAAAAATGGTGTTTGAACATTCCTTGCAGAGCAATGTACTAGGAAGGTGGAATGCTTGGTGTCTCCTTTTTGTTAATGGTGATTACAGTCTTGCTAGGGAGAGTCTTTTCTTTCCTTTGTTCTCACCTAGGAGAAAACAGCAGGGTGTTTCTCAAAGTTTGGCATCCTTTGTCCTTAGGGGATTCTTTTTCTTCATCTTCTTCTTTTTTTGATGTTTTAAAGCATGATGGTGGAATTTTCCAGTCCCTGGAGGAGGCTTTTTGGAGTTTGAAGAGGGAGGGCTATAAAAATATGTAGTCTGGTGATCTGAGAGGGGATGAAATGTGGAGCCTTTGAAGTTGAAGAGAGGCGAGCGTGGTCCTGGGGCTGGGAGGAGCCTCCGATAGGGCAACTGGAGGGGCATTGCCCTAGTAGTACCAGCGTCCAAGGTTGACACACCCCATGCTCTGCAGACACTCTGCTATACGCACACACACACACACACACACACAGCTTGTGAGAGAGTATGTTTACTTAGAGGTCAAAGGAATGTCAGTGTTGCTGATGGATTGACTCTGATGGCATAGGAATGGTAGCCATGGGCTGGGGTGGACAGTGGGGGACTGAACTGCCTCAGCAGAAGCAAGGACCAAGCTGCAGGTCCCTGGGCACCGTGGCTCTGGCCCCTGGTTGCCCTGCTGATGTCCACACAAAGCTGGGTGAGCTGCCCTGCGGGTTGAACATTCCATTCAGGGCTCTCTGGCTCTTTGATTTTTTTTTTTTTTTTCTAATTCAACAAACTGTTACTGACAGTAGACTCTATTTCAGCCCTGTGCTTGGCACTCGAGGTAAAGATATGAGTCAGATGTGGACCTAATTACAGGCCCTAAATGCTGGTGTCCTAGAAGTATTCCAAAAACGAAAGTAAGAATCAAGGATGACAGAGCAGGATAAAGCCCACAAGTGAGCCCAGGACCTTGAGGGAATGCACACGGGCCCCTCTGAGGTGCTGGAAAGAGTTTCAGAAAAGGCGTCCCACCAAATAATGGGTGTCTCTCACCAGCCCAGCGAGGTAGGTAATAGACACACCCCGCGTTCCCCGTACTTGGTTTAATGGAGTTTCCCATCTACTTTCCCAAATGAGTCTCTCAACAATTGTGGTTTCTGATCTTCCTCTCTAACACTCTCATCTTCCCCAGCTGTATAAACATAGAGGTGGAGTGAGTGCATATGAGTAGTTATTCTGGGAACCTAGCAGGCCCGCAGAGGGGCATGTGTCCCTTTGAGCGATGTCTCCCACCTCCATGGAGATTGGCTCCAACCAGTAGTAGCTCGGGAAAGGGCTGTACTCCTCTGGGCGTGTGGCTCAGTAACAGCATCCACCAAGCAAGTAAGCAGAGGCCCCCTATGTGATTCCTCCAGACCCCCCACCTCAATGCAGTTGCACCATAAATAACCACGCCCAGGCTGGGGAGGGCAGGGTGGGGACGGATTAGCAGGAAAGAAGGCTGTTCAGAAGAGAGATGGCAGGAGGAGAAGGAGATGATAGAAGATGACACGATGCTTGGATTCCTTCCTTCCTTCCTTTGGGAAGCAGCTTTCACCTCCTGTTGGTTCCCCTGAGCTCTCTGGTCCAGGACTACAGGGAGTGGGCTAGGGGTGGGGGGACTGGAGGTGCAGCCAGGACTGAGATGGCAGACTGAGAGCTCCTGGGGGCAGGTTCAGACCCCCTAGACCCCGTGCCTCCTTTCGGGACCTCAGGCATGGGCTGTTGAAGGTCTCTTGTTACTGGAAAGGGGAATGGGGCCCCTAGTGAAGGGAAACCAGTGTTCTTGGAGCGTGTAGGTTAGGCCTGTTTATCAATGCACTTGAGCTGGATTTATTACTGTCCACCTGTAGAAAAGGAAACTGAACCTCAGGGAGGAGAGGCCCCTGATGCCACCAGCTGGGAGCATGAGTGTGTTTGAACCCTCAACTAGGCTTCCCTCCATGGCTGCACAAGTCCTGATGTCACTCATGAGTTTGGTCAGAGGTGAGGCAGGGGTGGTGGCCTGAGGGTGCAGACCTGAAGGAGACCCTCCCCCAAGGGGTCATGTAAGCACGGGTTGTTGTTCAGTTGCTCAATCATGTCCCCCATAGACTGCAGCAATCCAGGCCTCCCTGTCCTTCACCATCTCTTTGCTCACACTCATGTCCATTGAGATGGTGGTGCCATCCAAGCATCATCTCATCCTCTATCATCTCCTTCTCCTCCTGCCATCTTTCCCAGCATCAGGGTTTTTTCCAGTGAGTCAGCTCTTTGCTTCAGGTGGCCAAAATATGGGAGCTTCAGCTTTAGCATCAGGCCTTCCAATGAATATTCAGGATCGATTTCTTCTAGGATTGACTGGTTTGATCTCCTTGCAGTCCAAGGGATTCTCAAGCCTTCTCCAGCAGCGGCATCCCTTGGAGTGGGGGTTGTGTCATGGGGTGCCCCCATGCTCCACTACCTCGGCCTGGGGATCAGCTCCAGGCCTCCCTCTGCTCACGCTTTACCTTCTCAGGGTTTCTGGACCCTTTCCCTGGGATGTGAAAAGGCATTACGGACATGGCCATGACACTGAGGACACAGAACAGTGCGTCTGTATTTTTTTCTCCATCACATGAATCCAGGTGGAGTCTGCACCTACTCACGGGGCCCTTGAGAAGTCTGCTGTCTTATATTCGGTAGAGGCCTTTCCCCAGTCTGCTGATTCCTGTTAGATCCTCACACCCATGCAAATAAAAACAGACGGGCACAGTTCCAGCTCCTGGTCCATGTGAGTTCATTGTTATCTCTTGGTGGGTGCTACCACACCCACATAGTCCTCTCAGAAAGGCTAGACCTGCTGGCAGCCCCCTCCCCACACACTCTCCATTTCCTGACGACCCAAGTGAAACAGATATCCAAGGGCCTTCCCTTCCATCTCTGGTTCTGTATTCCTAGGCCAGGTCCCTGAAACTGGGCCCCTGGTTAGCAAGGAAGAATGACAGCCCATGGTTTTCATGAAGGTGACACGATTCCCTCCTTGGTCACTGAAGACATCGCATCACTGATGATGGCCCAGGATAATGACTTCCCCCCACTCAGCGCACGCTATCTGCTGACCCTGTGCAGAGACTGTTCCTCCTACAGAGGCAGTGCCAGAGCTCAGGACTGGCAAGAGAGTCCACAGTGAACAGCCTCCTCCCTCTAAGCACCCACCCACCTGCATCGCTTGAATGATGTTCCTTGGTTCTTCACAATTCCAGAAGACAGCTGTGGCTGACTCTTACCAAGTTCCCTATTCCACCAGTGAGTGAGAAAAGCAAGTAGCAAGGAGTACACAAAGTAGAATGTGATATTAAATACACATGCAGTAACACTACATTTTTTCTGGTTCCATATGGGAAGACATAAGGAAAAGCCTAGAAGGACACACCCCACCAATAACGACTTCCCTGGTGGTCCAGTGGTTCAGAATCTGCCTTCCAATGCAGGGGATGTGGGTTAGATCTCTGGTCGGGGAATAAGATCTCACTTGAGGGGGTGGGGATAGGGGGCGCTAATAAACTTGCACAACCCAACAAAAGATTCCACAATTAAGACCTGATGCAGCCAGGAAGAAAGGAAGGAAAAAAGGAAGAAACTCAGTGACCTCTCATTGCATAGAAGGGGTGATGGTCAAATGACATGTTAATCTTCTCTATAATATTTTTAATTTCCTACAAAGAACAGGGAGTCTGATATCATTTACACAATGAAAATTAATTTTAAAATGAAGGAACTACAATAAATAAAATGGGTTCTGTGGCAATATGAGGGACAGCAAGTCTGCAAGCAAACTTCTCTCTGCTGGCTTGTGAGCAGCCTTTCTTACCACTGAGGCACCGGGAAATTAAGTGGTAGTTTTGGTAGTAATTTCTCTGGAGGGCTGAGGTTCCCTGGCATGAGAACTAGACGACTTTTTAAAAGTATGTATTTGTTTCCTGCTGACAAAAGGAACATCTATTCACCATGGATAATTTGCAAACTATAGAAAGGTATAAAAAGAAAAATGGAAATCCTTCATAATCTGCCCACAGTGTCATAATCACGGTTAACATTTCAACACAGGAGCTGGTGTGGATTTAGACATACCTGGAGTCACACCCCAACTCTGCCACTTACTTCGTTAGTCTGTGTGGAACTTACTTCTCGAGCTGTGAAAAGGGGAAGATAATACCTACATCACAGGATGAGGCCCGATGAATCGAGAAGGCTCTGTTGCCCAAGCCAGAGAGGGCTCAGTAAGTACAGATACCCATTTCTTGGTAGTTGGCAGCATAATGCCTATATATATATATATATTTTGGTCCACCAAATTGAGATCATACAATATATACAGTATTGTATTTTTCTCCCTTTTTGATTGACATTTTAAGATGTGCACTTTTCACACAAGCGTTCTCTCTTCGCCGGCGGCTTGCTGCAGGAACTCTTGCTATGCTAGCTGGATTTGCAGAGCTGGTGGTAAGAACAGCTCTGCCCCTGCTCTAAAGCTGCCGATGGCCCCCTGCTGCCACCAGAGTAAATCTCATCCCCTATCTGATGTCTGGGTCCTATCCTGCCTTTCCCTGTCAGCTTTCTCCACTCTGCCTCTGCGGGGCTCCCAAGCCTTCCTACCCAGAATACCCGCCTTTCTCCATCCGCTCTCTCTCCACAGGGGCCCTCGTCCTCACTGTCTGGTCACGGGGACTCGCGCCCCCCTCACTCAGGCTCTCACTTCCCAGAGTACTGTGTACGTCACATGCCTGAGACCTTCATTCCCTGTTCTGTGTTAAATTCTGTCTACATTGCATGCCTCTAATGACTGGATCAGGCATCTGTCTATCAGATCTGGTTCCAAATAGGAAAAGGAGTACGCCAAGGCTGTGTATTGTCACCCTGCTTATTTAACTTCTATGCAGAGTACATCATGAGAAACGCCGGACTGGAAAAAACACAAGCTGGAATCAAGATTACTAGGAGAAATATCAATCACCTCAGATATGCAGATGACACCACCCTTATGGCAGAAAGTGAAGAGGAATTAAAAAGCCTCTTGATGAAAGTGAAAGTGGAGAGTGAAAAAGTTGGCTTAAAGCTCAACATTCAGAAAATGAAGGTCATGGCATCCGGTCCTATCACTTCATGGGAAATAGATGTGGAAACAGTGGAAACAGTGTCAGACTTTATTTTGGGGAGCTCCAAAATCACTGCAGATGGTGACGGCAGCCATGAAATTAGAAGACGCTTACTCCTTGGACGAAAAGTTATGACCAACCTAGATAGTACATTCAAAAGCAGGACATTACTTTGCCGACTAAGGTCCGTCTAGTCAAGGCTATGGTTTTTACTGTGGTCATGTGTGGATGTAAGACTTGGACTGTGAGGAAAGCTGAGTGCTGAAGAATTGATGCTTTTGAACTGTGGTGTTGGAGAAGACTCTTGAGAGTCCCTTGGACTGCAAGGAGATCCAACCAGTCCATTCTGAAGGAGATCTGCCCTGGGATTTCTTTGGAAGGAATGATGCTAAAGCTGAAACTCTAGTACTTTGGGCACCTCATGTGAAGAGTTGATTCACTGGAAAAGACTCTGATCTTGGGAGGGATTGGGGGAAGGAGGAGAAAGGGAGGACAGAGGATGAGATGGCTGGATGGCATCACTGACTCGATGGGCGGGAGTCTGAGTGAACTCCGGGAGTTGGTGATGGACAGGGAGGCCTGGCGTGCTGCAATTCATGGGGTCGCAAAGAGTCAGACACAACTGAGCAACTAAACTGACTGAATGACTGGATCACGTAATCTACCTCTTTTTGCTGTAAAAGTTTCCTAGCATGGTGCTGAGCCCACAGTTACGCACTTGTATGCTGATGTTTTTCTACTGGCTAGAGAGTGATGGGATTGTTCTTTTTGTTTGGCTTTGCTGATTGGTTTTCCCAGCCTCAGGAATGTGTTCTGGCTGGGTCAGTTGTCAACTATAAACACGGAGACCTTGGCCTATGGCATGCCTCATACCTGTTGCTTCTGTCTGCCCAGCGTCCACGTCCGCTCCTTCCATAGCCTTTCCCAGTATCTTGCCATGCACTTAGAAGTAGGGTCAACCTGATTTGGGACTGGGGCCCCATCCCTGGTCACAGTGATTGAGTCAAGGGTGGACCCAGGACCTGAGCCAGCTAATGAAATAAAATCCTAGAACTGCTGCCAGAAGGAAGAAAGGGGAAGCAGCTGTGTTTCTCTGCTGATCTTTTGTTTTTAAGGGATGAGGGATTCTGAATGGACAACAGCTACCACGTGGAGGAATCCTGCTTCAAGTGGAGCCGTTATAGGAAGCAACAGGCTTAAGACACTCAGGGAGTGTTGAATGTGTTAGTATTAGATGGCGGTTCAAGAACCTTGAACCCAACCCAGCCTGCAATCAAATCCTACCCCTGTGCTTGTAGTTAAATGCTTGTAGCAAAATGCTTTTTTCCCTAGAGCTAGCTTGGCTTAGGTTTTTATTATTATTATTATTATTATTATTCAAACCTTCCAGTCTCCTAAAACTTCTCCCTTTTCTATAGAAACTGAATATCTACCTACCTATCCATCTATAGAAGCTGTAAGGGGTCCTGGAGTCCTAGTCCACCCTCCTGGCTCTTACCTCTGTTGCACAATTGCAATCTAGAGATGAGCATCCTGAGACTTTGAGGCCTGACAATTCTCATGAGACCACACAGGGAGCTGTGGATGGAGCTGGGCCTTGGTGTCTCCCATGACAGGTCTGTGCATGGCTCCCATGCCCTTGTGTGTGTGTGTGTGTGTGTGTGTGTGTGTACTAAGTCACTTTAGTTGCTTTCGACTCTGCAATCCCACACCTGCCAGGCTCCTCTGTCTGTGGTTTTCCAGGCAAGGATACTGGAGCGGGTTGCCATGCCCTCCTCCAGGGATCTTCCCAACCCTGGATCAAATCCATGTCTCTCACATCTCCTGCATTGGCAGGAGAGTTCTTTACCACTAGTGGCACCTGGGAAGCCCGTGCATCCACGTTACATCACAGTAACAGGGCTCAGGAAGGCACAGCAGTCAATGGTAGCCTAGGGGCTCCACGGGCAGCCACCGGAGACCAGATGTGAGCCTTGTACAGAGCCTGTTTCCTCTACCTCTTCAAGAAGCCCAAGGGAGCACGTTCTTTTTGCTTCAAAGTATCAGAGGATCTGCTCCTGGGCAGCAGGCACACTGGTGCAGCCTGGCAGAAAGCTCTCAGTGCCAGGAACATCCAACAGCTTCTGCTCTCATTCCACAGGCCTACCTGCTGAACAGGTGGCCCATGAGCATCTTTGTTGCATACCACTGTATACACCTCTCCTGGGTTGGAGCAGGTACCTCAGCAGTGGTAAATCAAGTCATCACTTCCTAACTTCCGTGGGTGTCAACCATGGAACTCCTTCTTGCTAAACTTGGGCACAGCCTAAGTTTCTTTCTCAAAGAAGCTCTAGGCAGCCCCTACCAATGCCTTGAGCATTTGAAGTGAGACCAAACTTCTTGACCTGCTGTTGGAAAGGAATTCTGACTAGGAATATTATACTACCCAGCACATATGCTCGACACACTATAGACTCTGATATTAGAACTGGACACAGAGTTAAACCGAGAGGTGTCTATGTGACCACCACATTTTATAGGTTTTGAAATGAAGAGAGGGGATATCATCAGTCAAAGGTCACTCAGAGAATTCGTGGCAGATGTGGGTCTAGTGCTAAAGACCCTGCCTCCAATGCCAGAGACATTAGACAGGGGTTCTGTCCCTGGGTCGGGAAGATCCCCTAGAGGAAGGCATGGCAACCCACTCCAGTATTCTTGCCTGAAGAATCCCCATGAACAGAGGAGCCTGGCGGGCTACAGTCCATAGGGTTGCAAAGAGTTGGACACGACTGAAGCAACTTAGCATGCACGCATGGGTATACACTCCTTCTTTGCCTACTGATTCAGAGGCATGAGGAACCCAAAGTGGCTGGGATCTCGCCATCTTCACTCCCAGTTCAATGTAATCACTGCTGTGTCTCTTTCTTTTCTTTTATTTTTAAAGATTTATTATTATTTATTTTTGGCTGTGCCGAGCCTTTGTTGCTGTGCATGGGCTTTCTCTAATGCGAGTAGAGGCTACTCTTCATTGCAATGTATGGGCTTCTCATTGCAGTAGCTTCTCTGGTTGCAAAGCGCAGGTTCCAGGGCGCTCAGGCTTCAGTCATTGTGGCACTCAGGCTTAGTTTCCACAAGGCATGTGGGATCTTCCCAGCCTAGGGATCGAACTCACGTCCTGTCCTCTGCATTGACAGGCAGATTCTTATCCTCTGGACCACCAAGGAAG
The DNA here is from genome assembly GCA_006408675.1 of Madoqua kirkii. Classification (NCBI taxonomy): domain Eukaryota; kingdom Metazoa; phylum Chordata; class Mammalia; order Artiodactyla; family Bovidae; genus Madoqua; species Madoqua kirkii. The sequence goes on along the minus strand of SJYC01022990.1, from coordinate 71,118 downwards.
CCCTATGGTTTTGTCTTTTGATGGGAGTATTCTTCCTTTCGGAAATAAGACCTCTAAGTCAATGGAGATAATATCACAGCATCAGGAAGCAAAATTTTTGCTAGAAGATCACTAGCTGTGGTAGTGAGTGGCTCCCTTCCCATTCCTTGCCTTGACTGCTGGACTAGGATCCCAGCAGTGAGATAAACAGCACTGCCTACTGGATGCTGATTTAGAACAGAGACAGCATCCAGAGGGCACTGCCCCACCCTGCAAGGTATTGTTTCAAAACTCTTCTGCAGCCCTATCAAGGCAGCGCTTTCAGGTAGATGAGGAATACCAGGAGGCCAGTGAATTCCAAGGGCACAGGCCCTCTGCTGCGCTTCACTTGGCCTGGAAACAACTCTGTAGCATGCCATGATGGAGGACAAGGTCTTCTCTGAGTCGCTGAAGGGGAATTTTGTCAGAAGCAATGCAGGCAGGGGAGGCAAATCCTTATTCAGAGTAACGACTATCATAGATTCTAATCCCATCCATCCTTCAGGGCCCAGTTCCCATTCATCTCCACCAATAAGACTTTAATAAGCTCTCAGGCTAATCTGACACTCATTCATTCCATCAGCACTTATTTAGCACCATCTGGATGCCAGACAGTCTTCTAGGTACTGGAGAAAGACAGGGTCCCTGCTAAGACAGAACTTAGGGAACGGGGAGATGGAATCAATGGGCCAATTTTCTGTGTCTTCACAGCCCAGTGGGCATTGGCTTGACTTCACTGCTGGCAGTTTCTCTGTCACACGGCATCTCTACCCGTCTCTCCCCATGGCAGCTTGTGCAATTCTAAGGACATGAGATGTGCTGGGAAACCACTGGAAAAGCTTGGGCAACATAAAGTGAGCAAGCACGTGGTTTTGCAGCAGCCACTGCTCCAGACGTTGCCCCTGGGGGTTCAGCCTCTCTGGGGAGGGAGCAGTGCTGAGCAGGGCCATGGAGAGGGCCGTCCTTGCCAGCTGGTCTCTCTGTCAAGCAGCCTCGAAACATTCAGCTGGCAGTCCTTCCACTTGGTCAGAATCTGCCTCCTTTTCTCCAGCACTGGGTTGTCCCTGGTGCATCCAACTTGGGCAAGCCTGAAAGAGGTCAGAGGAAACTGCATCCCTCACTACTGCCAGCCCACTTCTCAGCTCCTGGAAAAAGCCTTTCTGACTTCAGTCTCCCTGGCAAGCCTCGCCTCCTGCCTCTGAATGCCCAGGGCACATTATTGGTTAATATGGCCACTGATTGAATTCTCTGAGCTGTTGTAGTGCTAGGTCCGCACTGGACTTGCGCTCACATTGGGGCCTCTGCAGCTCCAGTTCAGAGTGCAGCAAGTTCACCTGAGCCCTGACAATGCAGGGGAAGAGAGGAATGGTACACTGTGAGCTGGCTCCAAGCACGATGATGTAGGCAAGTCATTTCCCCTTTCTGGCTCTGCGATTTCTGGTCTGAGAAGTAAGATGTTTGGGCTAGATGATTCCTGGGTCTCCTTCCATTGAGGCCACAGATTTTTAAGTGCAGCATCAAAGCTAAAGGCCTAACTCTCTGCCCACAAGGCTTCGCATGACCAAGAAGTTTTGCATTCTGCCTAGAGCACTGATTTCCTTGTGAATTGGCTTTTGGAACAACTCTTCAAGCTAGGAAGCTTCTCACTGATTTTCTTAATGTCTGCACACCTTTTTGTCTCCATTCAAATCAACACAATGCCCGCTGCAGCCGGCAGCACTATCGGCCCCCATTCTCTGCTCCCCATTTCCACAGGCAGGACATATGCACACTCATCATCTTTGTTGACTTGCTTTGAGTGGCAGAGTGATGGCACCTGGACCTGGGCTTCCAGAGGCTTTGCATTCTTCTGTTTGCATTTTGGCCCCTCTGCCATCTCAGTGAGACAACTAAGCCCAAGCAGCCCACTGGCCCCAGGAGATGATGAGGATCCAGTGACAATAAGCTCCTCCCAGCCAACCCCGCCTGGATCACCTGCTTCCAGCTACTCTGCAGACACAGGAGCTAAATCAGAATTTTGTTATCAGCTGCTGAGACCCTCTGACTGTGTGTTACTCTGCATTTATTGTGACCACAGTTAATTGAAGCAGACTCTCAGAAAGAAATAGACCTCATCTCTGGATGGGTTGCCTCCAGAGAGGCACCCATCTCGGGATGGGTGGTGATCTTGCCAATACTTCACCCACCATCCCCAACCCAGCATGTGACCTCTCATCTCTTGCATTTTACACACTAGTGAGGATGGGGGACTCGGTCTATCCTGTGGCAGCCCGAGTCACATTTAGAAATACACAGTGGCTGAATGTCTCTATCATGAGTCAGAGCCCCTCTTTTAACTTCTACCTGTTGATGCTCAGGACCACGCAGGATAGATCCACCTTCTTTCTTGCCAACAGCTGCTCAGAGGTGTGAACTGCACTCTCACATCCTCCTCAGCCTTTGCTTCTTCTTGTTTAACATCCTAGCCGCACTGTCTTCTGCTGCCTCTTGCCCCCGTTCAGCATTCCAGCCAGCTTCTCTCATTCCTGCAGCTTCACTAACCTGGGGCAGCTCTGTCTTTCTCCCTTGCTCCATGTGCCCAGAGCAAAACACACCCTGGCAGCTCTGATCAAAGTGGAGAAGCCCAGGGCCATCGCTGCCCTCCTCCTGACATTGCTGATGCCCCTGAAGTGGGAGAATGGTAGCCACAGAACACAGATGTGGCCCCAGCCCCAGCAAGCCATGGACAAGCCCAAGCCATTCTCACATGTACAGGGCCATGCCAGGCCCCTGCCCTCCTGAAACCATGGATTTTCAAGTGTTTCAAGGCATTTGAAAGAAAGGTATCAATGCTCTTTTTACTATGCTTACTGTCTGTGTTTCCAGAAGCAGGGAAGGCTTGTAAGCCGGCCCTGCAGCAAACAGCAAAAACTGAGCCCCCCGTTCTTAGGAGCCCCCCATTCCTGAGAAATGGGAGGCAGACCAGCTCTCTCAGGTCAGTAACACCCAGTTCATCTCAGAGTCTCTCCAGCCCTGGACTGGTACATAAGCACCCTCTTAGGACCTGCTGGGGCCAGGGAGGTAGGCTCAGATGAGCTGGAACCAATTTCACAAAGATTTTTCAGTGCAGTCTCTAACACCCACGACTTCATCATCAATTACTCGGGCACCTGGCTGGAGTCCGGCAGCACTGTGAGCACGTGCAGACCCTGGGCACCTGGAGGTTGGTGTGTTGCAGAACACAGACCATTTGGACCACAAGTGGAGCGCAGCTTGTTTACAGAAAATGATTTTCAGTGTCCTGGGTGAGTGCGAGGCCCTGTTCCAGGGGTCTGGTAAAACAAGAAACCTGAGTGACTGCCTTGGATGAAGCAGGCTTGCCTGCCCTAGAAACACATCTTGACTTCATGCCTCTTTTGAGGTGGCTGTTTGGTTATCCACTATCCAGCCTGAGCTGGATATCCCCCTGAGGGATGACATTGGGGCGGTGGCCTCTTTTCATGCCTGGGCTGAGTCTTGTTAAGTGTCACAAAATTCTGGGCTGGAAAGGATGTGAAACATCATTCCATGCAATATAGGTTGAATATTTTGTCTACAGCCTATCTCTCTTACATTCCTCCGATCAAAGGAAGTTCATTACTTGCACCAAACAGCTTACAGCGATTTGATATTGCCTCCCTGCAGCCTCCACCCACTGATCCCCGCTCTGGCTCCTACAATCACATAAATCAAGTCCTGCTTGCATAAAGAGCTCATTGGTGAAGACACAAACCCCAGCCCTCCGGTACTCTCTTCTTCAAGGCAAACGGCCCCAGTTCCCATCTGTACTGCCTGCACAGTCCTTGTAGGGCCAGCTTTCCAGCCCGTCATGCCCTGGGCTCCCTTCTACAGATGTTTCAGAGGAAATAGCCTCTGGTGTCCAAGAGACTTGGATCAATAACCAAGAATGGTGTGGCTGCTAGTGCATTAGTCGAAGAATTGGACCAACTAGATTGATGCTTACACTATCTCTTATAACATCTGTTCTCTTAGACCTGTCCACTCTCCTGGAACATGGGATGCTGTAAGAGGCCTAAATGTGTAAATCCATTACTGACATGGGGGTGAGTGTAGACCCTCATTGTGACTATGTCAGTCACAGTATCAATGCTATACCAGCATGCCCTCCCTGGTGTTGACAAAGAAGGGCCATCCTTGGGCTGGGAGAAATCAGTTTTGATATCTGCTCCTTCTAAGAGTTAGCTGTGATTCATCCTGTAGATAGATACAATTGAGTGAGCCAAGATCCAGAGAAGGGGCCTTTGCCAAGTGTCATAGTCAGGGTTCTCCAGAGAAACAGAACCAGTAGGAGACAGATGTATATAGAAACAGATATAGAGAGGTAGAAGATTAGATAGACAAGTAGACAGACGGATAGAAGATTGTTGTTTAGTTGCTAAGTTATGTCTGACTCTTTTGTGACTCCATGGACTGTAGCCCTCCAGACCTCTCCGTCCACGGGATTTTCTAGGCAAGAATGCTGGAGTAGGTTACCATTTCCTCCTCCAGAGGGTCTTCCCAACCCAGAGATTGAACCCTGGTCTCTTGTATTAGCAGGCAGAGGTTATTTTTATCACTGAGCCACCAGGGAAACCTAGATAAAAGATAGTAGATAGATAGATATGTAGATAGATGTTAATAAAGATTGATTTATTATAAGAAGTTGGCACATATGATTGTAGGGAATTGGCAAGTCCAAAATCTGATGGGGGAGGCCTGCCAACATAGGGGAGAGTTGTAGTTTGGATCCAAAGGCAGTCTTTTGAAGAACGAGGAAGAGCTAGTATTGCAGATGAAGAAAGGCAGCCTGCTGGAGAATTCCTTCTTACAAAGAAGAGACAGATTCTTAGTTCTATTGAGGCCTTCCCCTGATTGGACAAGGCCACCCAGATGATGACGGGAATTTACTATACTCAATGTCTGCCTTTTTCAGTGTCCATCTTACCCAAAAACACCCTCCACAGAAACATCCAGAATAATGTTTGACCACATAACTGGGTACCCTGGCCCAGCCAAGTTGACACATAAAACTAACCATCCCACCCAGCTAGCCTCCCATCCAAGGACAGGGCACACAGAATGCAAGAGGGACTTGGGATGCAGTCCTACTTGGCTGGGATTTTTTTTTTTTTAAAGAAAAAAAAATTATTCCTCAAACCTCAGGGAGTTTCTCACATTTATATGAACTAAAAACAATGCCTGACTCATGGCAGGACTGAAAAATGAAAATGATTACAAAACGTAGCACAGCCATCCAGCCATCAAAACTGATGTCCTGTATATGAATACTTCGTTGGGAAGATGTTCATAATATACACATTTTTCAAAAGTTATAATGTAGTTTGTATAATGCAATAATGATTTCTAGTAAAGATATAGGTTATATTCGGTAAGGTGCAGATACACAAATGATACCACCCTTATGGTGAAACTGAAGATAAACTAAAGGGCCTCTTGATTAAAGTGAAAGACAAGAGTGAAAAAGCTGGCTTAAAACTCAATATTCAAAAAACTAAGATCATGGCATCTGGTCCCATCACTACATGGCAAATAGACGGGGAAATGGAAAGAGTCAGAAACTTTATTTTCTTGGGCTCCAAAGTCACTGCAGATAGTGACTGCGGCCACGAAAATAAAGCTATGGCAAACTTAGACAGCGTATTAAAAAGCAGAGCCATTACTTTGCCGACAAAGGTCTGTGTAGTCAAACCTATAGTTTTTCCCGTAAACCTGTATGGATGTGAGAGTTGGACCAGAAAGCTGAGCGCTGAAGAACTGATGCTTTTGTGCTGTTGGAGAAGGCTCTTGAGAGTCTCTTGGACTGCAAGGAGATCCAACCAGTCCCTCCTAAAGGAAATCAGTCCTGAATATTCATTAGAAGGACTGATCCTGAAGCTGAAGCTCCAATTACTTTGGCCATCAGTGCAAAGAACTGATTCACTGGAAAAGACCCTGATGCTGGGAAAGATTGAAGGCAGGAGGAGAAGGGGATGACAGAGGATGAGATGGTTGGATGCCATCACCAACTCGATGGACATGAGTTTGAGCAAGCTCCGGGAGTTGGTGATGGACAGGGGAGCCTGGTGTGCTGCAGTCCATGGGGTCGCCAAGAGTTGGACATGACTTAGTGACTGAAATGAACTGAACTGAAGTTGTTAACAGCATTCATCTCTACATATTGGAATTCCATGTTGTTTGCCTTACTTTTACTGGCATGCACTATATACTATTGCCATTAAGATCTGGTACCAATGAAAATCTTATGCCAAAGATTATATGCTAAAAAAAATAATAAACAAATAAAAGATCTTCAGGTAAACAAGTTTTTTTATATAGTCATTTCTATCACCTAAAAATTCTGAAACCTCCAAAATATATTTGGCGGCAACTCCTTTGTCTGAGTTATGTTCCAGCTAAATTTAACTAAACTTTTACCTGCCAGAGCCTGTGGGTCTTGGTGTTGCTATTTTGGTTTAAAGGTGGTTTTGATAAGATTTTAAGCACTTCATAAAAACTAGTAAGTACTGTACACATAATAGTTATTTCTAGACGATATTCTATTCTTAGACACTGGCCACAATTAATTCCTTCCCAGTCCTGTTTACAAACAGCCTTTTTTTTTCCTCTCTCTCTCTCAGCTGTCACTTCAGCTAAATCCTCAGGGCTCTTATCTTTTGTTATTTCACAATAATTATGTGTCTGAGGCTCCCTGAAGGAAGAAGCATCTCTTCACTTCTCTGAGGTCACAGGCGTGGGCTTTATCACAGCTGTTTCTCACCTTCTGGTAAATGGAGCCTCATTGTATGTCAGGGTCTCTCAGCCTCCGCACTGCTGCCACTCAGGGCTGGAGAGTTTCCTGTTGTGGGCACTGCTCTGTGCATGATATGATGTTTAGCATCGTCTCTGGCCTCTGTCCACTAGATCCCCGTAGTTAACTCCAAACCGAGACAGTCCCAGACATCTCCAGACATTTATCCCAAATATCCCTCCTGGTTGGAAACTACTGCCATACATCATTAACTTTCCACATACTCCAGAAAGATAGGGATGAGAAAGGGTGATCAGATAGCATCTGGAGGGACAGAAAAAGGCCTTGGCTCATGTGGTCCCTCCCACGCCTCCTCCCCATGCCAGTCTGATTGGCTCTGATTGACCATGTGTCTCTGGGACCCAGCTAAGTGCTTGCCTGCACAGATCCACACTGTCGTGGGCATGACACCTGCCTCCTGGGAGCATCATTCTGAGACAGGCAGCATCAGCACAGAGGCCATGGAGAGAGTCTGCAGGAAAGAGGAAGCTACAAGAGAGTGGGGAAGATGTCTGCACATTTGCAAGGCATTCAAAAAACCAGAGGAAGATGAAACCAAACAAGTGATGGGGAAAGGGGGATGCCTCCTTTTGGGCTCAGGCCTCAGCTGGGCTGGGTCTGGCCCCCTCACAGTTATCCCCTTGGACACTCGTTACCTTTTTTCACACCCTTTCCCTGAGAGCTGGGCCTGCTGTCAGGGAGGTCATTTTAGCAACAGAAGGACTAGGGAAAAAGGGAAGGAAAATGCGTGCCCTGATCTCTTTTAAGTCTGCTTCTGTGACTTTGGGCTGCTTTTAGCCATAGCTCAGCTGGTAAAGAATCCACCTGCAATGCAGGAGACCCTGGTTTGATTCCTAGATTGGGAAGATTCCCTGGAGGAGGGCATGGCAGTATTCTTGTCATGTATATATATGTATATATATGGAGTGTGTGTGTGTATGTGTATACACTGCAGTATATGCTCCAGTATTCTTGCCTGGAGAATCCCCATGGACAGAAGAGCCTGGTGGACTACAGTCCATGGGGTCAAAAAGAGTCGGACACAACTGAGCAACTAAGCACAGCACATGAGAAGACTACAGCAGACCCCTGATCTGGGGCTGGGGAGATGTAGAAGGGGGTCATACTTGGAATGTAAGCAATAAAGCTTTGTGGCTCTGAGAGGCGACCCAGAGCCTGGCCTCTGGTTTTTCCTGGTTTGCTCTGGTCCTGAGAGTAGCCCATGCTACATACTTGTTGTTGTTCAGTCACTAAGTTGTGTCCGACTTTGTGACCTCAAGGACTGCAACTTGACAGGCTCCTTCATCCTCCACTATCTCCAGGAGTTTGCTCAAATTCCTGTCCATTGAGTTGGTGGTGCTATTTAACCGTCTCATCCTCTGCAGCCTCTTTATCCTTTTACCATCAATCTTTCCCAGCATCATGGAATATACATATAGCTTCAGGATATTCTTCCACCATCTTGGAGCTCCAACACTTTCAGTGTCTCCCTTCTTTCCAAACGAAAATCTCAGTGGCGCAGAAGGGTCTTTGCACTGCTTTTCTAGGGCTGCCATAGCAAATCACCATAAACTTGGTGGCTTAAAAGAACCTATGTGTATTATCTCACAGTTCCAGAGGCTGGAAGTCTGAAGTCAAGGTGTCAACATGGCTGTCTCCTTCTGGAAGTTTTGAGGGAGAATGGTTCCATGCCTCTCGCCCAGATTCCGGTGACTGTCAGCAGACCTTGGCAATCCTTGGCTTATAGGGGCATCCCCTCTGTCTACGCTTGGCCTACTGTTGGATTCTTCCTGTTTCTTTTCTTACAAGAACACTTGTCACTGGACTTAGATTCATACCAGATAATCCTAGATGGTCTCGTCTCAAGATCATTACTTAATTACGTCTGTCGAAATGCTTATTCCAAATCACATCACTTGCAGAGGCTCTGGGTGGACATCTTTGGGGAACCCAACATCCACGTCAGTAGTCTTCAAGGGCCTCCAGAGCCGGGTTTGCCAAGTTGCATTCATTTGCTCACTGACTGACTCATTCAGCTGGTCAGTTAGTTGATGAGTTAGTTGATGAGCAAAAGTTGGATCTGCCGGGACACTATTGCATACCCCCATCTGGACCAGCCTCCTGCCTGTTTGCCCTGGTTCCTGTTCCTGACCCCTTCCATCCATTCAGTGCCCAGAGCACTGAATCCTCGCACTCTAATGGAGAATGGCATCTTATTATGGCTTTATTTGCATTTCCCTAAGGCTTCTCTGGCAGCTCAGTGGTAAAGACTCCACCTGCCAGGGTTCAATCCCTGAGTCGGGAAGATTCCCTGGAGATGGAAATGGCAACCCATTCCAGTCTTCTTTTCTGGTAAGTAACATGGACAGAGCAGACTGGCAGCCTATATATAGTCCATGGGGTTGCAAAGAGTCAGACACAACTTAGTGACCAAATAACAACAAGGCTTACAAAGATGAGCACCTTACCACGTGTGTACTTTCCACCCATATAGCTCCTTTCATAAAGCATCTATTCAGATATTTTGCCTACTTTTTATTGGGTTGTTTTCTTATTACTGATTTCTGAAATTCTTTAAATATACAGCTACACGAGCTTTACATTCTCTCAGTCTGTGGCTTACTTTTCACTCTATTGACAGTGCTTTTCAAAAAGCAGACATTTTTAATTTTGATGAGATCTGGCTTATCAGCTTGTTATTTCATGATCATAAAATTCTTCATTTAAAACAAGAAAAGTTGGGACTTTTCTGGCAGTCCAGTGGTCAAGAATCCATTCTTCCAATTCAGGGAGCAAGGGTTTATCCCTGGTCAGGGAATTACGATCTCACATTCTGCATGGTGAGGCCAAAAATAAACAAACAAGGAAAGCTGAGTGGTTTACAAGATCCAATCATTTATGTGGTGCCTACTATGTGCAAAGAAGTGTTTGGCCCCAAGGGTAAGTGTAAAAACCATGATCCCTAGTTTCTGAGTGCTCAGAGCTTAGGAGGGGAGTGGAAATGAGTGCTTATAATATGAGGTAGGCGTTACCAGTGCTGCAGAGAGGAACAAAGAAGATAATGGAATTCATAGGAAAAAGATACAAGAGGGTGGAATGGCCATTTTGAACTAGGTCATGCCCTGAACTATAATACACAGAGAAAACATTTCTTGCTTTTGTTTCTGAAAAGGCCATCTCGGCCATTCATTTTTCCTCTGAGCAGAGGATGAAATATTGGGCAACAGACAACTTAAAACAGAAAAGGTTTGTGTCAAATGTGGAGAAGAGCTTGACCAGAGAGGATATCAAGAGGAGGGAAACAAGACAGAGAAAAAAGAGGGGAAAAAAATAAAAAAGGTTAGTAGCAAAGAAATATCAAGGGAAGTCTCTACTCATAAAATAGAAATTAATGGATTAAAGAGCAAAGACATTAAGAAAGATCTTTAAGAGGTTACAGGAAATGGGAGAATTAGGGCAAAGCTGAGCTGTCATGTGGAACATTTTACATAACAAACTACTGGTTAAAGCTAATATAAGCTTTATATTATAAAGGGTAAGGGACAGCATGTGCTCAAGAGAGATGAAATGAGAGAAGATATAACACTTGGGATCCAAGCCATGACTCAGATCAGCTCACTTTGCTGAGTTCCCTGTGCTACTCTAGGCCAGGCAACCTCTGGAGCTTACACATGAACTTGGCATGGAAGCTTCCAGTCCATCCTGATTTGGGTCATGGGTAATGTGCTTTTTTTTCTTTTCTTCTTTTTTTTTAATTGCAACATCTTCAGTTCAGTTCAGTCACTCAGTTGTGTCCGACTCTTTGCGACCTCATGAATCGCAGCATGCCAGGCATCCCTGTCCATTACCAACTCCCAGAGTTCACTCAGACTCACATCCATTGAGTCAGTGATGCCATCCAGCCATCTCATCCTCGGTTGTCTCCTTCTCCTCCTGCCCCCAGTCCCTCTCAGCATCAGAGACTTTTCCAATGAGTCAGCTCTTCATATGAGGTGGCCAAAGTAATGGAGTTTCAGCTTTAGCATCATTCCTTCCAAAGAAATCCCAGGGCTGACCTCCTTCAAAATGGACTGGTTGGATCACCTTTCAGTCTAAAAACTACAGGTCAAAAGCATCAATTCCTTGGTGCTCAGCCTTCTTCACAGTCCAACTCTCACATCCATACATGACCAATGGAAAAAACATAGCCTTGATTAGATGGACCTTAGTCAGCAAAGTAACGTCTCTGCTTTTCAATATGCTATCTAGGTTGGTCATCACTTTTCTTCCAAGGAGTAAGCGTCTTTTAATTTCATGGCTGCAGTCACCATCTGCAGTGATTTTGGAGCCCCCAAAAATAAAGTCTGACACTGTTTCCACTGTTTCCCCATCTATTTCCCATGAAGTGATGGGACCAGATGCCATGATCTTCATTTTCTGAATGTTGAGCTTTAAGCCTACTTTGCAACACCTTAGGGGAGACCTTTTCATGTCGTTATTTACTCTGGAAGTTGCTTTGTTTAAGACATTAGAAATCAGAGGTTTCCAAAATCTTTTCTTCTGCCGTGATGCAGCTCAGAGCTGTGATAGGGTGGGAATGGTGAGAATGACAGAGCAGATTGGTGCTCAGAGAAAGAAGTCACTCCTTGGATGCTCAGTGGAATCTGCTCCAGCAGCTGATGGTCAGCATGCTGACGGGAGGGATGAGACAGCCAGAGTGAGAGATGCCGAGCTGGTGGAAAATTTCCTCCTCAAGTCTAAACTGTGTATGATCACCAGTGAAGACGTTCTCTGCATTTGGAATCAAAGCCCAGCCACGACCACTTCAACATGGAGCAACAGGGACTCCAGCACAGCGAGGGGTAGAGAGAAGAGAAAACGATGTCCAAGCAAGATGAGAAGCATTCGATATGGCTACATGAGGTCTTGTCTTTTGTCTTTTGTCTCAGTAGAGTGAGCACCAAAGCTGCGCTGTGTCTCTGTGCTTCGTCTGTGTCACTGAGTGTTAACACATACTTCATCTCAAGCAACCACCTCATTAAAGCGCAGGCGGTGGCAGTGGCGGTGGCAGTGGCGGCGGCGGCGGCCAGTGCACTAAGTGCGGTGGAGAGCTACCCCACATCCGAGGTCAAGGATGGCGGCCTAGAGTGCCAGGCTGCCACGGCGCAGGAATGGCCGAGAGGAGCTACCCCACATCCGAGGTCAGGGACGACAGCCGGGAGGAGATACCCCGCACCCAAGGCCAGGGCAGCAACCAGGAGGAGCAACCCCACGCCCAAAGCCAGAGGCAGCGGCCAGGAGGAGCAACCCCACATTGAAGGTGTGGTGGCTGCCAGGCACAGGAGGGCCTAGAGGAGCCATTCCACATTGAAGGTAAGGGAGGGCAGCAGTAAGGAGATACCCCTCATCCAAGGTAAGGAGCAGCAGCAGCGCTTTGCTGGAGCAGCCGTGAGGAGATACCCCACGCCCAAGTAAGAGAAACCCAAGTAAAATTGTAGGTGTTGCAAGAGGGCATCAGAGGGCAGACACACTAAAACCATACTCACAGAAATCTAGTCAATCTAATCACTCTAGGACCGCAGCCTTGTCTAACTCAATGAAACTAAGCCATGCCCTTGGTGCAATCCAAGATGGGCAGGTCATGGTGGAGAGGTCTGACAGAATGTGGTCCACTGCAGAAGGGAATGGCAAACCACTTCAGTATTCTTGCCTTGAGAACCCCATGAACAGTATGAAAAGGCAAAATGATAGGATACTGAAAGAGGTACTCCCCAGGTCAGCAGGTGTCCAATATGCTACTAGAGGTCAGTGGAAAAATAAATCCAGAAAGAAAGAAGGGATAGAGCCAAAGCAAAAACAATACCCAGCTGTGGATGTGACTGGTGATAGAAGCAAGATCTGATGCTGTAAAGAGCAATATTGCATAGGAACCTGGAATGTCAGGTCTATGAATTGAGGCAAATTGGAAGTGGTCAAACAAGAGATGGCAAGAGTGAACATCAACATTCTAGGAATCAGCAAATTGAAAGGGACTGGAATGGGTGAATTTAACTCAGATGACCATTATATCTACTACTGTGGGCAGGAATCCCTCAGAAGAAATGGAGTATCCATCGTGGTCAACAAAAGAGTCTCAAATGCAGTACTTAGATGCAATCTCAAAAATGACAGAATGATCTCTGTTCGTTTCCAAGGCAAACCATTCAGTATCACGGTAATCCAAGTCTATGCCCCAACCAGTAATGCTGAAGAAGCTGAAGTTGAACGGTTCTAGGAAGACCTACAAGACCTTTTAGAACTAACACCCAAAAAAGATGTCCTTTTCATTATAGGGGACTGGAATGCTAAAATAGGAAGTCAAGAAACACCTGGAGTAGCAGGCAGATTTGCCCTTGGAATGCAGAATGAAGCAGGGCAAAGACTAATAGAGTTTTGCCAAGAAAATGCACTGGTCATAGCATACACCCTCTTCCAACAACACAAGAGAAGACTCTACACATGGACATCACCAGATGGTCAACACAAGCAGGGCAAAGGCTAATAGAGTTTTGCCAAGAAAATGCACTGGTCATAGCAAACACACAGCTAGTAACAAGGCTGAACTGGAATCGACACCGAGGTTCTTCTGTATCTAGATCCCACCTTCTTAAACACTGGGTGTAGCTGGTTCACGCAAGGCCTCTGCCTGTCTCACCAGCTATAGCTCTTCACCTAGAATTCTCTTCCCCTTCCCCTAGAACCCTAGCTTCTAGCCACACCAAACTACTTGCCATGCTCACCCAGCTCTGTATTTCACACCTTGGTGCTCTGGCTCCTGCTGGCCCCTCTGCCTGGCTTGCCTTTCCTCTCTTCCAACCACCCTGTCTCCCAATACTGGCCAAATATTTGCATCCTCAGTTTGAAGGACCCAGCCTCCACGCTTGACCACTCCCCACAGCATGGGGAGTGCAGGGCTATATATGGCCCTGCAAGTGCCTCCTCCATTAACCACCCTGTCTCCCAATACTGGCCAAATATTTGCATCCTCAGTTTGAAGGACCCAGCCTCCACGCTTGACCACTCCCCACAGCATGGGGAGTGCAGGGCTATATATGGCCCTGCAAGTGCCTCCTCCATTAGATTGCAGCCTGTGGAAGGAGGGCCCTTTGCTTCCCTTCCCAAGGCTGTCTGATTAGCACTGTGGGCCCTTGTGCTAAAGCTTCAGCCACAACCACCTGAATACCTAGCTCAGGGAAATCAAAGTCCTGCAGCTTTTAAGCCAGACCAAAGAAGACCACACAGCGAAGTATTTCAGAAAGCAGGTTTGGGGTTCTAATCTAGCCACTCTGTAGCTTTGTGACTGCAACCCCCACCTGTAATATCTTGTGAGCCTCAGTTTCTCAGATGAAAAATGTACCTGCCTCACATAGGTATTGTGAGAATTCAATGAGATACAATGTATACAGTAAATTTATGCACAACTGGGCTTCCCTGGTGGTCCAGTGGTTAAGAACCCACCTGCCAACTCAGTGGACTCAGGTTCGATGCCTGGTCTGGGAAGATCCCACATGCCACAGGGCAACTAAGGCCCTGCACCACAACTTCTGAGCCCATGCTTTGGAGCCTGTGAGCCAAAACTGCTGAGCTGGAACGCTTTAAAGCCCTTGCTCCACAACAAGAGAAGCCACCCCAATGAGAAGCCTGAGCAGTGTAACTAGAGAAAGCAATGAAGACACAGCACAGCCAAAAATTTAAAAAATAATAGTAGTAAATAAATCTTTAAAATGTATGCATACTGCCTGGCTCATAAGGAAGAACTGGATTAATTTCCAGTCAATTTCATCATTGTTATTGTTGTCATCATCTCCTGGTTATTACTATTACCACAACTCAGCACGCCCCCATGGCTATCATTGTTAATATTATTGCTCACCACATCCTCCTCCATTCCCACCAGCCCTCAGTGACTTTGCTGAGCATTCCTTCCAAGAACAGACAGTAACCTTAGAATTCTTGAAAGCGATTGTTCATCGTCCCGTTGATGGTTCAGCATCTGCAATGACTTAGCATCCTGGGCACCCTCTGCTTAGTCGACTCTTGAGGAAGTCTATAGCTGCCAGTACCCTTCCATCCAGGCTTCCTGGATATAGGTGTTAGGTAGGTAGAATAGGGAAACAGAGTCCAAAATGGCGGTGGCTAAAAGACAAGGAAGGAAGGGAAAAGCCCACGAAAATAGAACAAAGGAAGATCCGAAGAGCAGAGTGAAGACTTCAGGTAGAACAAACAGCACGCCTGGCTAAGCCCAATTTGCATAGGGCAGGCCCAGGTGGAAGAAAACATATAACAGAAAGAGCCAAAGCGTGCTCTCTCTCTCTCTTTCTCTCCTGCATGTGTGCGCACACTTTCTCTCTCTCTCTCTCTTCCTCTCCCACGTGCGTGTCTCTGTCTCTCTCTCTCTCCTGCGTGTGTGCACGCACTCTTTGTCTCTCTCTCTCTCTCTTTCTCTGCCGCATGCGTGCGCTCTTTCTCTCTCTCCCATTTTCCTGCTATCTTCTAAATAAAATAGAGCTGTAACACTGATTTGCCTAAGAGCTGTAACACGGTTTGTCCAAGACCTGAGAGCTGTGATGCGCTGAGAGCTCTAATGTCCGTTGCTCCAAATCTTTGTTGTGACGAGACAAAAAACCGAGGAACATACACTCACGTGACATAGGTAAGAAAATACGGGGCTATCCTGAGGTTCTCTCTCACTGTCTTGACATCATCTCCCTCTGGGTTCATTCTGGGTTCATTTCGGGTTAGACCAGACCGCTGCGAAGGTGTTCCCTCCTCAGGCTGTGAGATTGGCAGAATCCCAGTCAAATAGGCCTGTGGGCTTCTGGAATTGTTGACAACACCAAACGGAATAATACTTCCAACAGGCTTTTGTTTTTCCCCAGAGGGAGCTAAAAGAGTCAGGCTCTTGAGTTTCAAATTAAAAAGTGCTTCATATGCCATCAGAGTGAGCCACCCTTGCTCTTCCTTACATGTTCGGAGGGTGGAGGGCAAAACATGGGTTTTCAGCAAAGAATTTCTTGAGGTTTCATGCTGAACAACTCCAAGCTGTTATGAAAGGACGGAAAAACAGAACATTCCCCCACACCCGATGTGTTACAGGAACAGAGAACGGAAGAGGAAAACCAAACCTCAGACTACAAAATTTTTAAAAATGTAAAGTTGGCTTTTCTGATTGAGAAGTTCTGAAGACCCAGCCATGAATGGTTTCTGCTGGGATTTGCATGTAAGTGAAAATTCACAAAGTCTGTGAAGTGGGAATACAGATTAAGAAGTCAGAGGGAAAGGGGACAGCATTGCATGTTGGGAGGGGCAGGGGGCAGACATCAGTGAGGAGGTAAGAGGGCTGCCCACAAGGCAAAGGGTTTCCAGGAGCCTAGGACAGTGGTCAGGGTAGGAGGACCACGTGGTGAGCATTTTCTCCAGAGAGGGAAAAAAAATAGGCAAACTTTTTTTTTTTCCCTCCAGAACCCTGTTGATATACAGCTGCTTGAATAAAATTTGCATTCCCATCTGACTCATTTCACTGGAACAATGAGGTCACATTCCAGAGCTTTGGCTGACCCTCCTGCACTCCACTGCTGATAAAGTGTCTAATTAGTGCTTTTTGCATTAAAAAGAACCATGAATTCTACTGGGTTCTCTTGGTCTAGCTTCTGAAGGCAACATCTAGTATTCAGTATTGTATTCTCACATCAGTCATTTCCGGGGGAGAAAAGAAGAGTGCAGGGATGGGAAGGGAACATTTTTCACAATTATCAAGCTCTGATTACAAAAAACAAATGAAGTTACAACTCAGGAAGGTTACAAATAAGGAGGGAGACATGAAGGACCTATCTCCAATTCATGGAGATGAATTGAAATCAGTAGTATCAATATGAACTAAAGTTTAAAAAATAGATACAAATATAAGTACAGAAGTGTGTGTGTGTGGATTAGTATACATAATATATCTCCAAACTCTTAACACTGAAAAGACCTAGAAGCAAAGAGTCCCCAGTAGCAATGAGCACACTTACCACCCAGATCTTGGTTTCTAAACACCATTCTTCAGTGAAAGGAATCAGGGCTCCTTGAAGTAGTTGATTCCAAAGCTGGAGCAAGGAAAATACAAAATCAGCCTGGAACACCATGTATTGCCAGAAAATAGAGAATTTCTCAAAAAAAAAAAAAAAAAAAAAAAAAGGTTGGGGGCTTATTAAGGATATAGGAGCCAGCCTGAAATAGCTCTCAGTGGTCAAAGCTGGAATGATCAGAGCAACAAAATAATGATAGCATTGGATTATAAGCCATAGAATAAAATAAAGGAAGGGAGTCTTACCTTAAAGAAGAATTACAATTAATAAATGTAGAAGGGATGAGGGAGATGAAAAAAACACCACTAGAATACCACAGTAATAGTCAGGGGGTGGGACCACTGCCTGGAGATGGTGGGAGCACTTTCGGCATGGCGGTTGGGCCGATCTCTGAGTGGAACCAGGATGCCACTGTGTACATGGGGGCCCTTGATGAGAAGGTTAGTGAACCACTGCTGTGGGAACTATTTTTCCAGGCAGGGCCAGTAGTGAACACGAATATGCAAAAAGGTAGTGTCACTGGTCAGCACCAAGGCTACAGCTTTGTGGAATTCTTGAGTGAGAAAAATGCTGACTCTGCCATTAAGATCATGAACAGGATCAAACTCTACGGGAAGCCAACAAGGGTGAACAAGGCATCAGCTCACAACAAAAATCTGGATGTGGGAGCCAACATTTTCATTGGGAACCTGGCCCCGAAGATTGGTAAATTGCTTTATGATACCTTTAGCGCCTTTGGGGTCATCTTACAAACCCCTGAGATTACGCAGAACCCTGACACAGGCAACTCCAAAGGTTATGCCTTTATTAATTTTGTCTCATTTGATGCTTTGGATGCAGCGATTTGGCCATGAATAGGCAGTACCTCTGTAACCACCTAATCATGTGTCCTGTGCATTCAAGAAGGACTCCAAGGGCTAGCGTCAGGGTTCAGGCACTGAACAACTTCTGGCAGCACAGAACCCACTCTCCCAGGCTGACGGCCCTCGTCAGCTGTTTGCAGATGCAGCCCCTCCTCCGTCTGCTCCCGATCCTGTGGTATTATCACTGGGGTCTGGGTTTCCTCCACCAGGCACGCTTCCTCCTGGCTCCTTCCCAGTACTGCCTCCTGGAGCCCTTCCACCTGAGATATCCCCAGCCGTGCCACCACCACCTATGCCTTCTGGGGCTGGAGGAGAAGTGACAAAAAAAAAAAAAATAAAAAAAAAAAAAAAAAAAAAAAAAAAAGGTTGGGGGCTTATTAAGGATATAGGAGCCAGCCTGAAATAGCTCTCAGTGGTCAAAGCTGGAATGATCAGAGCAACAAAATAATGATAGCATTGGATTATAAGCCATAGAATAAAATAAAGGAAGGGAGTCTTACCTTAAAGAAGAATTACAATTAATAAATGTAGAAGGGATGAGGGAGATGAAAAAAACACCACTAGAATACCACAGTAATAGTCAGGGGGTGGGACCACTGCCTGGAGATGGTGGGAGCACTTTCGGCATGGCGGTTGGGCCGATCTCTGAGTGGAACCAGGATGCCACTGTGTACATGGGGGGCCTTGATGAGAAGGTTAGTGAACCACTGCTGTGGGAACTATTTTTCCAGGCAGGGCCAGTAGTGAACACGAATATGCAAAAAGGTAGTGTCACTGGTCAGCACCAAGGCTACAGCTTTGTGGAATTCTTGAGTGAGAAAAATGCTGACTCTGCCATTAAGATCATGAACACGATCAAACTCTACGGGAAGCCAACAAGGGTGAACAAGGCATCAGCTCACAACAAAAATCTGGATGTGGGAGCCAACATTTTCATTGGGAACCTGGCCCCGAAGATTGGTAAATTGCTTTATGATACCTTTAGCGCCTTTGGGGTCATCTTACAAACCCCTGAGATTACGCAGAACCCTGACACAGGCAACTCCAAAGGTTATGCCTTTATTAATTTTGTCTCATTTGATGCTTTGGATGCAGCGATTTGGCCATGAATAGGCAGTACCTCTGTAACCACCTAATCATGTGTCCTGTGCATTCAAGAAGGACTCCAAGGGCTAGCGTCAGGGTTCAGGCACTGAACAACTTCTGGCAGCACAGAACCCACTCTCCCAGGCTGACGGCCCTCGTCAGCTGTTTGCAGATGCAGCCCCTCCTCCGTCTGCTCCCGATCCTGTGGTATTATCACTGGGGTCTGGGTTTCCTCCACCAGGCACGCTTCCTCCTGGCTCCTTCCCAGTACTCCTCCTGGAGCCCTTCCACCTGAGATATCCCCAGCCGTGCCACCACCACCTATGCCTTCTGGGGCTGGAGGACATGGCCCCCAGTCAGCGGGAACCCCAGGAGCTGGACATCCTGGACACAGACACTCACATCCTCACCCATTCCTACCAGGTGGGATGCCCCATCCAGAGATGTCTTAGAGGCAGCTGGCCCATCATGGCCCTCATGGCTTAGGGCACCCCCACGCTGGACCCCCTGGCTCTGGGGGGACGGCCACCACCCTGACCTCCACCTGGAATGCCTCATCCTGGACCTGGCCCAGTGGGCATGCCTCCCCGCCCCCCGAGGGCCTCGGATTGGTTCTCCCATGTGTCACTCGGGTCCTGCACCTCTGCATGGTGTGCGTGGACCTCCTCCAGTGATGGATACATTGCCCTCCACAACCTCCACCCTACAGCTACCAGCGGGGACCCCTCCCTCCACCCAGACCCACTCCCTAGCCTCCAGGTCCCCCTGGCGGCCCACTTCAAGGCCCTCTCCCTCAGTGATTTCTCACTGTCTTTCCTCCTGTTAGAGCCTCCCAATATCTGTTCACTTCCTTGGATCAGCCAGAGTGGCTACAGCTTCGAGCGGCTGAGGCACTAATCCCTCTCAGGCCTTTCTTTTGTAAGTGTAATTTTTTTCACAAGAGGTTTATTTCCCCCCCCCCCCATGTTTGCCCTAAGTGTTTTGCAAATACCCAGAGAAAATTAAACTAAACTCCTTGTTAAAAAAGAAAAAAGAATACCACAGTAATAATCGCCTCAGGTAAAGTCCACAGGCGGATACTAAAATTTAACCAGGCAAAAGTGTGAGGAGAAACAGGATGGTCTCAAAGTATTTCCCTACAAATATTTACTAATTACAAAGGATGAGAAGGAGATAAACACGTTAAAAGTGGAGAAGAACCCCAAGCAGAGGGGATACCATGTACAAAACCCTGAGCCGCCAGAGAGCTTGGGTGTTTGAGGAGATGGGGCACCGACCACCAGGACTTGGAAGAGAATCCTAAATTGATTTGGGAGAGAACCCTAAATCCATGGCATCCTCTGTCACTGTACCTACCACTGCATTTCACATCGGCTCTCCCAGCACCCCTACTCAACGGTGGTGAATAAAACCATCAGCACCTCTACCACCAGGCCAACCCCCCTTCCCCAAATGTAACAACAGAGTATAATCATGTGCTGTGCATGTCTCCTCCGCTTCCCAAATTCCTACATTGAAACCTAACCCTCAATGGGATGCTGTTAGGGAGTGGGCCTTTGGGAGGTGATTAGGTCATGAGGGTGGAGCCCCCATGGAGATTAGTGCCCTGATAACAGAGACCCTGTTATGCTCCCCCACCCCTTTTACTGCATGAAGGCACGGTGAGAAGTCAATGTCTGTGAATCTGGAAGTGGGCTGTCACCATTCACTGAATCAGCCAGCACCTTGATCTTTGACTTCCAGAGTTTTGAACTATGAGCGGGAAACTTGGGAGCCTCCCAGTTTATGGTATTTTTGTTATAGTGGCCAGAACAGATGAAGACGGTATAGTAAGATTGTGTGAGGGCATGGGGCATAATTCACATCAGTGGTAAAATCAATCTCTCTGCTGCTCTTTTCCTTCACAAAATCTGATCTGAGAGGAAGAGTCCAGATTGGAAGGGCTGTTCCTTAGCAGAGCATGTCTGTGAGAGAAGAGACACGTGCGGCAACATCCAGAGCAGAGCTTGAGATTAGGAAGCTGAGAAGAAGCTGTTCTTTTAAGGAAAAAAAAAAAAAAGTGCTGGGACTTCCCTGTTGGTCTAGTGGTTAAGACTCTGAGCTTCCAATGCAGGGAACATGGGTTATATCCCTGGTCAGGGAACTAATATCCCACATGCCACACAGCATAGCCGTGAAAAAAAAAAAGAGAGAAGAATATTGGGGTGGGATGGGAGGAAAAAGAGGAAAAGAAGGATGTTCAGGGGATTTGGATGGAAGACACCGGGTACACATTTACCAGTTGTTTGTATTGAAAACCGCTTCCACATCCCAAGACCCTTGTAAAGTCTACCACACGCTCAGATCTGTGTCTGGATACGTGTTTGTGTGTCCATCATGTGTGTAACTGTATGTGTGTCTAGATGAATCTATGTGCGTGTGGGTGTCTGTGAATGCTCTGTGTTTCTCTGTGTGTCTGTGAATGTTACTATCTGAGTCTATGTGTATCTCTATGACTGTGCTTAGGTGTGTCTGTTTCTACGTGCCTTGGTTTGTGTTTGTGTGTGCCTTTGTGAATGATGGAAATCATGATGGAAATCACAGCAAGGGGCTAAGGGCCTGCAGAGTGAAGACAAAGGATTTTCCACAAGACCCAGACGGAGAAGGAAAAGTCTGCTGTGACAGGAAGCAGTTGAGGCCCAGGTGACAGTGTCAGGCCCCGAGAATCCGATGACATCTTTGCAAGGACACTGGAATTGCTCTGGGATTTGGAATAGGGCTGGGATGGCAAGTCAGGTCAGTACTGTCTAGAGACTCAGACAGTAGGACTACCTACCTCCAAATCAGCACCTGGCATGTCATGTGTCATTTCCGTTTTGCAGCTGAGAAAACCAAGTCTCACCGCTATTACTTTCATGGCACCGAAGAGCCTCTGGAGGCCTTTGGATGGTTCACCCAGGGCTGGAAACCCTGGAATCACCAAGGGAGGAAAGCGCTCCACTGTCAGTCCTTCTGCTGAAAAGTCTCTAACTGGTAGTCCTTTAACACCTGGGCAACACCTACTAATATTTTTGTAAAGAACATTTTTCCTTTACCAATCAATCAACGGGTACCCAGAACATCACAGCCTCATCAGGCACACTGACTGAGAACACACTCTCAAAGCTCTACATAACTAACTTCTCCAGAAATGTGATGTCACAGCATTAGAACACCGCCCTTATCCTAGCACCATTCTTGAGTTAATCTGGCTATCTGATCAACATAAGTATGATGGCAGGGAAAGTGTCAATTTCCTGTTTGATAGACATCTTAATCTTTGTTACTTATTTTTGGAAGTGAAATAGGAAGTGTCCAACTTATTAGAAATTAACATTGAAGCCCTTTAGAGGTTTTCAAAAATTCAAGAACATTGTGATGTTGGAGGTACATCTAGGAGAGATGCTTCATTTGTCTCCTTGCTTTTAAGTCTTTAAAAAATATTTATTTATTTGGCTGTGCCAGGTCTTAGTTGTGGCACGTGAGATCTTCAGTTGCTTATGGCATGCACACTCTTGGTTGGGGCATGTGGGATCTAGTTCCTGACCAGGGAGTGGACCCAGGTCCCCTGCATTGGGAATGTAGAGTCTTAGCCACTGGACCATCAGAGAAGTCCCCACTTTTAGTTTTTATTTTGCAAAAATCCAAACCTATAGCACAGTTACAAGAACAGTAAAATAGACTCTCTTAGACTCTTCACCTACATTTATCAACTGTTTACAGTTGTGGCATTTATGCTTTCTCTCTCTGTGTATGTGTGTTAGTCGCTCAGTTGTGTCCAGCTCTTTGTGACCCCATGGACTGTGGCCCACCAGGCTCTTCTGTCTGTGGAATTCTCCAGGCAAGTATACTGGAGTGGGCAGCCATTCCCTTCTCCAGGAGAACTTCCTGACCCAGGGATTGAACCTGGATCTTCTGCATGGCAGGCAGATTCTTTACCATCTGAGCCACCAGGGAAGCCCATATGTATGTGTATATACACAAACATGCACATTAAAAAAAAAAATTTGAGAATAAATTGCCAATGTTGTGACCTTTGGTGTGTGTGTAATCTTTTATTCATAAATATTTCGTGTATCTCCTAAGAACATTCCCTTACCTAGCAAGTATCTAAAATATAGTCCATAGTCAAAGTTAGTGAATTGTCCTAGTAAAGTTATTTGTACAGTTTTTGATTTTCAGGTCCTGGATCCATTCCAGAATTATACACCTTTATCTGTTATTTCTCTTACTGCTGCTGCTACTAAGTTCCTTCAGCCGTGTCCGACTCTGTACGATCCCATAGACGGCAGCCCACCAGGCTCCCCCGTCCTTGGGATTCTCCAGGCAAGAACACTGGAGTGGGTTGCCATTTCCTTCTCCAATGCATGAAAGTGAAAAGTGAAAGGGAAGTCGCTCAGCCATGTCCAACTATTCATGACCCCATGGACTGCAGCCCACCAGGCTCCTCCATCCATGGGATTTTCTAGGCAAGAGTACTGGAATGGGGTGCCATTGCCTTCTCCAGTTATTTCTCTTAACTCCCATTTAATCCAAAACAGTTTCTTAATCTTTCATGACTTTGACCAAACTCTGCCGCTACTTATTTTTTATTACATCTTTGTGTGTGGGACCTTAGTTTCCCAACCAAGGATCTAACCACATACCCTGTGTGAAGCACGGGGTCCTAACCACTAGACTGACAGGGAATTCCCCAAACTCCTGTTTCAACAAAAGAGAAAACACAGAGCCTTGACTAGCAACAATGTCCAGCTACGATGTAATCAATATTTGTTTTCTGAGTATTTTTCTTTCCGGCTATCTTCTATTTACGGCAGGTGACACTGGTCTCTTACTTGTATAGTAATACGTGGTTTCTCTAAATGTTTTTACTGTTTTAATTAAAGTGAACTAATGTAAAAGGAAAGATTAAAAAAATAATAGAATAAGTATGTAGATCAAGTCCGGGCTTCGTCAAACTCAGCACTGTTGGCATTTGGGGCTGGAAAACTCTATATTGTTCTACACTGCTGAACGGTGAGCAGCACCCCTGGTCTCTACCCACTGGCTGTCAGAAACCAATGCCACCCTCCCTCTGGCTATGACTACCACACATACCCCCAGACATTGCCAAAGGCCTCCTGGAAGGCAAACTCACCGGTGAAGAGCCACTCCACCAGCCCAGAACACAAGAGCAGAGTGTGAGAGGCAGAAGTTTGGGATCTCTGGAGTACAGTGCTTGCCTCTATCCCATCAGCTCAGACGATGTTTACCAAGTGCTGGCCTTGACCTAGGTGCTAGGGGCACAGAGATGACACAGTCCAGCTCTCCAGCAGCTGCTGTGAGGTCAGAAGTGGGCAGAAGAGGTCCAAGAGGCAGAAAAAGTAAACTCAAGAAGAGGGAGCTGGGGAAAACTATTGCATCACTAGAATTAAGTCTCCTTAGGCCTCGTGACTCTCACAGCAGTTCTTCTGTCCCAGTAACTCTTTTAAGACAATCAGATCATTTCAGCCCCCTGATTAAAAGGTTCTAGTAACTTCCCATCACATATACAGTAAGATCTAAACTCCTTAAGGGACCTAAGAGACTCTGTGGGATCTAACCCCTGGCTTCCTATTCGCCCTTCACTTGCCTTGCTTCCCAGGATTCTCCTGCTCCAGCCTCTCCAGACTTTTCTCTCTCCCAAGATCGCACCATGCTCATTTCCAAATAAGACTCTTTGCTTTACTCTGTCCTCCGATCTTTGCAGTGTTGGCCCCTAGTCATCAGCTTTCTGTGCATATGTCCCTTGCCCCAACCAGGAGCCCTCCCTCTCCCTGTCCTGTTTGATTTCTTTTGTAGCATGTCCTGCGTCATACATTGTTGGTTGGTTGACCTGACTTGCACTGGCAGCATCCCTCTCCTTAGTGACCATCCAGGTGGAGCTGGCCATCTCACCCAGATCTGGGCAATGGGAGATGCAGGCACTGCCCCTCTCCCATCTTCCTGCTGAATCACAGGGGTAATGACTGGAGCTGTTCAGCCATTCTGTGACCATGAGGGAAAGACCAGGCAAATATTGAATTCTTGAGCCAAATAACCAGTAACCAATAACAACAATCTCTTACCGTCTTTTCCAGGGAGAAAAATAAATCTCTAGGGTTTACACCACTGTACCAGGTTATCTGGTGCAAGTGTTAGTCACTCAGTCGTATACAACTCTTTGTGACTCCATGGACTGTAGCCCACCAGGCTCCTCTGTCCATGGAATTCTCCAGGTAAGAATGCTGGAGTGGGTAACACACTCCCTTCTCTAGGGATAGTCCTAATCCAGGGATAGAACCTGATCTCCCACATTGCAGGCAGATTCTTTACTGTCTGAGCCACCAGGGAACCCATTGGGTTATCTGGTACTTGCAGTCAAAAGCATCCTAGCTGAAACAATTGTCTGAAATGATTGTGTTGACTTTGCTGTTTTCTTTTTGTTCACATGTTCCCCCTAGACTCTAAGTACCATGAGACAGAAGTTCATGTCTCTTCCTCTTCACTGCTACATCTTCAGCCCCTAGGCACAGTGCCTGACTTGCGGTATATTTTTAAAACTATTAAGCTACTTGCTCCTTCTCATATAAAATAGGGATGATCATAATACCTTGAAAGACTATAATAAGGATTAACTGGGTCCGAACATGTATAATGTTCAGAGCAGGGCCTGGCACTTAATCATCGCTCAAAGGATTCCAATTATTTGTTGACTTAATGAACTAATTAATGTACAGAAGAAAGGATTCCTTCTCAATGTGCTTTTGCAGCACTATCCTTTGGCTTCCTCCTCTTCAAATGAAACCTGTGTTTAGTTGGTGCTGACAAGTCAGGTTATTGATTAAGAAACATGACCGCGGTGGTTGGAAGAAATTCACACCATTTACTGTGAGCAATTGGATTAGCACCTTTAGGGGGTGGTGAGGGAGGGAGACATTGGCACACAAAACGGTAGAATGCATAAAGCCTGGCATATTCCAAAGTTCAGGCCAGAAATGCTGGAAATGAAATCTAAGATGAGAGTTTGCTGTTGTACACCGTGGGAAGAACAGAGCTGGGCTTTGCTACCAGTGCTCAACCAAAGTCACTCAGAGGTCAGTTGGAGGTTCTGCGCACAGAGATTCAACATAACCAAAGGGGTTCATTCATTCATTCACCTGCACAACAAAATGCTTCTTAAGCACCTACCTACTCTGTGCCCTATAGTGAGGGATCTGGCAAGGAAACAATAAGACCTGCCTTGCCTGCAGTGATGACAACAGGGTGATTCCAAAAGACCCCACCATGTTTCCTCCCTAATTGCCTTGTAACCATGTAGTGGCCAGTCCAAATTTCAGGTCCCTTGAATGCAGTGCATGACCAATATAACCACCACCTAGCATTTTTCAGTGCTAAGCACTATGCTGAGACCACTTTACTAAGCATAGCAAAACTCATTTGCTAGAAACCTACTGAACACCTATGTTCTTCTTCCCTAGTAACTAAAAAACCCCTCATTTTTATTGAGACTAACACCAAAGATCATATATCCTCAAATAAAATTGGCACCCAACTTTTGCTACTAGCACCCAAACACATATCCCAGTGAATATGAGGCATTCTTTTATTTACTTCTCACAAATCAGTGAGGTAGGGGTTAATATTATCCCTTTTATACAGTGGAGCAAACTGAGGTTCAGAGAGTTTAAGTGATTTGCCAAAGGTTATACAGTTTTCAGCTGATGAGGGTAGGATGTCAACCTGGTCAGTTTGATTCTAGAACCTATGCATTCTGTACTTTTAAAATCTATTTCCATGTGTACAGATAGTATGTATATACATCTCCCATTTAACTCTCCCAAGACCCTTGGTAGGTAGAGTAAAAGGTGAAAGTTGCTTAGTCATGTCTGACTCTTTGTGACCCCATGGACTATACGGTCCATGGTATTATCCAGGCCAGAATACTGGAGTATACTGGAGGTAGCCTTTCCCTTCTCCAGGGGATCTTCCCAACCCAGGGATCAAACCCAGGTCTCCGGCATTGCAGGCAGATTCTTTACCAGCTGAGCCACAAGGGAAGTCCAGAATAACAGGTTAGATTTTCAAATATCTGCTGACTTACATCTCCTATCAGCCAACTGGCTTCCTTCCTTGAACCACTTGCCTCTCTACTCCTAAGGGTCACCCTCTTCCAATCCAGTGGAGTGCAGAGTGTAGAAGAGGGACAGAGGCCAGAAGCCATCAGCTGTGTTGGCATGTCCATCTAGGCAGGACCCATATGAGAGGATTGTTAGATAGGGTGCAGAAAAAGCCTAGAGCAGAAGAGTTTTGCTTCTTTTCTCATATGAGAGAGAGAAGAAACAACATTTCCCATATGACTTTGAGAAGAGATGACATTAAAACAAAATCACTACACCCTATTGGTTAGGTAGAGGGAAGGTTTGAATTTTGCATCCAGAAAGTTCCATGTGTCCTGTGGAGGGATTCAGAAAATAGCTGCCAGTTCTCCTGGGTGAGATTAATAGGAGTTGCCATGGGAGAGGTGAAGTGGCTCTAGGACTGAGAGTTACCAGTAACTGGAGAAGACCAGGGCACACGGGAGTGGCAACCAGACCCCAGGTGGAAATTCAGCACCAGAAAGGGCTGAGATAGCGCTGGACGCGCACCTCGAGTGCACTGAGCTGACTGCCAAATGTCCCAACCCCGGCCTGCCGGGACAGCCACCAGCAAAATGGGAATAAAAGATGCTACCTCCCAGGATTATGAGCACAAATTGAGTGTCAGAGCCAGGAAGGAGCATAACAAAGGTCACACACAAAACATGGGCCCTCGAAACTCAGCCACCTTTCCCCCCGCCGTCTTGTCACGGATGCTGCCATGAAGGGTGCCTGGAGCCACTGGGACCTCAATGGCATCTCAGTGACAAGAAAGGAACAGACAGACTTCATCTGAATGAACCTGGACCTGACTTCCTGCTGGTGTCACCAATCAGTATGGATTGAGAATTAGTAGATCGATTAACACAATAAATGAATGAGTGAATGAATAGTAAAAGTCTTCGCTGGAAACTATGGGAATACCAGACCACCTGACCTGCCTCTTGAGAAATCTGTATGCAGGTCAGGAAGCAACAGTTAGAACTGGACATGGAACAACTGACTGGTTCCAAGTAGGAAAAGGAGTATGTCAAGACTGTACATTGTCACCCTGCTTATTAACTTATATGCAGAGTACATCATGAGAGACGCTGGGCTGGAGGAAACACAAGCTGGAATCAAGATCGCTGGGAGAAATATCAGTAACCTCAGATATGCAGATGACACCACCCTTATGGCAGAAAATGAAGAAGAACTAAAGAGCTTCTTGATGAAAGTGAAAGAGGAGAGTGAAAAAGTTGGCCTAAAGCTCACCATTCAGAAAACGAAGATCATGGCATCCAGTCCCATCACTTCATGGCAAATAGACTGGGGAAACAGTGGAAATAATGGCTGATTTTATTTTTCTGGGCTCCAAAATCACTGCAGATGGTGATTGCAGCCATGAAATTAAAAGACGCTTACTCCTTGGAAGGAAAGTTATGACCAACCTAGACAGCATATTAAAAAGCAGAGACATTACTTTGTCTACAAAGGTCCGTCTAGTCAAGGCTATGGTTTTTCCAGTGGTAATCTATGGATGTGAGTGTTGAACTGTGAAGAAAGCTCAGCGCTGAAGAACTGATGCTTTTGGACTGTGGTGTTAGAGAAGATTCTTGAGAGTCCCTTGGACTGCAAGGAGATCCATCCAGTCCATTCTGAAGGAGATCAGTCCTGAGTGTTCATTGGAAGGATTGATGCTGAAGCTGAAACGCCACCTGATGCGAAGAGCTGACTCATTTGAAAAGACCCTGATTTGAAGACCCTGATTCTGGGAAAGATTGAGGGCAGGAGGAGAAGGGGACAACAGAGGATGAGATGATTTGATGGCAATACCGACTCAATGGACATGGGTTTGGGTGGACTCCGGGGGTTGGTGATGGACAAGGAGGCCTGGTGCGCTGCAGTTTATGGGATCGCAGAGTTGGACATGACTGAGCGACTGAACTGAACTGATGGGAGTCATGGAAACCTTTAAGATGTTATCTTTAGGGATATCCCTGATGGTCCAGTGATTACGCATTGACTTGCAATGCAGGAGACATGAGTTCAAAACCCAGTTCAATCCTCAGTCGGGGAGCAAAGATCCCTCATGCTGCAGGGCAACTAAGCCCCTGCGGTGCAGCTACTGAAGCCTGCGCACCCTACAGCCCATGCTCGCAACTAGAGAGAGCCTCCGCGCCATAATGAAGAAACAGTGCAGCCAAAAAAAAAAAAAAGATAGTGTCTTTAGAGACAGTCATATGCATTGAAAACATATTACAGGAGAGAAGATACAGTTAAGTGTAGGTTTCTTTTTCCAGCACACAGCTGCAGGGGCTTAAAGAAAGGAGGTCAGCCATTGCTGGAGCAGATAGGAAAGGCCTTCCATGGACTTTGCCACCAACTCTTGTCATATGAGGCTCTGGCATCCTTTTGGCAGGATCACCTAAATAGCAGAGGGAGTCACTTTTTGGGCTCAGTTCAGATGTTACCTCCTCAGGAAGACCTCCCTGATACCCACAGCTTGTTAGGCACCTCCTCTGTGCTCCTGTCTATCACTGCACTAGTATACTAAGCTGTGGTTCTCTCACTTGAAGGTGAATTCTTAGAGACAAGGTTCCATCTCTCTTCATTTCCCTGTGTCCTTAAAACGTAGAGTCTGGCCCCAGGCGGGTACTCAGGAAATGACAAAAACCACTTAATGAGTGCTTTCCAAGTACAAAGCACTAGCGTGCTTTAGAGGCCAATGTCCTTGACTCGCAATAACCCCTGGAGCCAGGGTGGCCTTCTCTTGCCCTTGACAGGTAGGAAAGCGGAGGCTCAGAGGATCTAAGAAGCTTTCTGTCGCTTCCTCATTCTGCACCCTTCTCTGCCAGAGTGCCTGGCCTAAATTCTTGAGGTCTGGGGAACAGAATGGACGCTCAGAGTGACGGGGCAGTCTGGCTGGGTGGGTGGCTGGCTGGGTGGGTAGGAAGATGGAACAGTGAATGGAAGATGGAACAATGAAGAGGGAGCACATGTTAGCAATTGACATCTGTGCCGGCCAGACTCCAGTCATCCTCCCAGACCACCCGGGAGAGCTGCCTGGCGGCCTCCACGAGGAGTGTGAGCCACATGCCCCACAGCCGCCATCTGCTCACTGATTTGGAACAAATGGGTGCAAGGGAGCGTGTGCTGTTAGATACGTGATGCTTCTGGCAGAAAGAATTCAGGGGAGAAAACAACTTCAAGATCCCAAGTATATGGAAGTGTGTGGAGGTGAGCTGATGTGGAAGGTAGAGACAGCGACGCAGAAATATCAGCACCGAGAGCCAAGAGGGAAGAGAAGTCCAGCCCCCGGTTACACAGCCAATTTTTAAAATAAAGTAAAAACAAAATAAAAATAAAGTAAGGTAAATTAAAATAAAGTAACATAAAATAAAATAAAGGTAAATTAAAATACAAATAAGGTAAGGTAAGATAAAAGTAAGGCATCCTAGGTGGTACAGTGGTAAAGAATCTGCCTGCCATTGCAGGAGATCAAGATACTCGGGTTAGCTCTCTGGGTCTGGAAGATCCCCTGGAGCAGGAAATGGAAACCCTCTCCAGTATTCTTGCCTGGGCAATTCTATGGATCAGGAGCCTTGTGGGCTACAGTCCATGGAGTCGCAGAGTCAGACTCGACTGAGCATGTGCACACATACACATACAAAATAAAGCCAAACTAAACTAAAACAAATTAAAAGTAAGGTAAAGAAAAAGGAAGGTAAAATGAAATAAAACAGAGCCACAGTTTTGCTTTTCGAGAGAGCCCCAGACAGACTCCAGAAGTCCCCGGGGGACCTGCGCCTTTGTGGGCCTTTCCTGGCCACACTGTGGGCTACCCGTAAATCTGACCTTCTTCACGGCCAGGAGGCCTCAAGAGCCTGGAGACTCACCGGAGCAAACAACTTCACAAAAACAATCTGTCCCATAAACAAAGTCGGTGGAAAGCAGCCAGCCTCACACAATGGAGCTAATCTTCTGGGCACACATTTCCCGTCCAGGGTATTAGCTGAGACACCGCTTCCTCCTAGGTGGAGGTAACACCACTTGGCCTGGGGATCCAAGAACAATACTGCTCTGTAGATTCCCCCCTTGTCAGAGGCAGAACAGGCAGGAATTCAGAAACAAGGAGCTGCTCATCCCTCTTCCTTTCTTTTCTTAAAGAAGCACTGCAGGTTTAAAGGCAGGTCACAGGCTGAGAAGAACCTGGAACTATGGACCACACAACGCAGGGCTCTGGGCTTCACTGCTGACTAGCTCTGGGCTTCAGGGCAAGTGACTTACTCTCCCAGAACTATATTTTCTCCATTGCTCAAGTGGGATTGTGTAAAATGTCCAGCTTCTCTCAACTCAGAAAGGTATCAAATTAAAATGTTGAATGGTCACTATCAAAAAACCCAGAAAATAATATGTGCTGGTGAAGATGTAGAGAATTTGGAACATTTGGGCACTGTTGAGGGGAATGTGACACAGAGAACAGAATGGACGTTACTCAAAATATTAATATTAAAAATAAAATATTGTGAGATCCAGCAGCCCCATTTCTGGGTATATATCCAAAAGAATTAAAATAAGAGATATGTATATGTCTATGTTCACAGCAGCATTATTCACAATAGCCCATAGGTGGAAGCAATCTACATATCCATCTATGGATGAAAGGACAAAGAAAACTTAGTATAGCCACACAAAATGGAATCTTATTCAGCCTCAAAAAAAAAGGAAAACATGTCATATGCTACAACATGGATGAAACTTGAGGACCTCTGCTAGGGAAATAAACCAGTTATGAAAAGACAAATACTGTATGCTTCTACCTAAATGAGTTATCTAAAGTAGCCAAACTAAAAAAAAATAAAACAGAGTAGAATGGCAGGTACCAGGGGCTGGGAGGAGGGAGAAAAGGAAGCGATTGGCCAACTGAGTATAGAGTTTCAGTTCTGCAAGGTGAAATTCAAGTTCTAGACAGCTGTTGCACAGTTATGTGAATAGAACTAATACGACCAAACTGTACGCAAAATAATTAAGGTGATGAATTTTATGTTATATGTTTCTTGTGTGTGTGTGCGTGTGTTACTCACTCAGTCGTGTCTGACTCTTTGTGACCCCTGGGCTATAGCCCACCAGGTTCCAGAATCCATGGGATTCTCCAGGCAAGAACACTGGATTGGGTTGCCATTTCCTTCTCTAGGAGATCTTCCTGATCCAGGGATTGAACCTGGGTCTCCTACATTGCAAGCAGATTCTTTACCACTGAGTTACCAGGGAAGCCTTATGTGTTTCTTATCACAATTAAAACATTGAGATACCATTTCTCTATTCATTAGATTGGCAAAAATTAAATTAAAAAGTCTGGAGAACTTCTCTGGTGGTCCAGTGGTTAAGATTCTGCCTTCCAATACAGGGGACATGAGTTCGATTTCTAACAGGGGAACTAAGATCCCACATGCTGCAGAGAAACTAAACCCACTGAACTCGTGTGTTCTAGAGCCTGTTTGCCACAACAAAGACTCAGTGCAGCCCAAATTTTTAAAAAAATAAAATGTCTGGCAACATCAAGAGTTAGTAACATCGTGAGGCAATGGAAATACTTTTGTAAGGGAGTGTCAATCAGTAAAGTCAGTTTAACTGTTATAAAGGGCAATTGGCCACATTTAGCAAAATATAAGACAAACATATTCTATACTTCACCAATTTATCTTCTCATTGTCTATCCTAAGACATGTATAAAGATGTTTTAGCCATTGTTATAAAAGCAAAAAATTGGAAGCAATCTAAATGGCTGTTAATAGGGGATGGATAAATGAAAACACACCTGATAATTTAAGGGAATGAACAAGATCTATTTAGGGCAATACAGATTGACCTCAAACACTTATTGACTGGGAAAAAAGTAGATTATATATTTATATATATTAATAATATTTTTGTGTTAGTTGCTCGGTCATGTCTGATTCTGTGCAACCTCATGGACTATAGCTTGCCAGGCTCCTCTGTCCATGGAATTCTCCAGGGAAGAATTCTCCAAGGTTGCCATTCTCTTCTCTAGGGGATCTTTATGATCCAGGGATCAAACTCAGGTTGCCTGCATTTCAGGTGGACTGTTCACTATTTGAGCCACCAGGGAAGCCTCCGTATTAATAGCACATCACTTATAATTTAAATGAGCACAAAACATCAATATCTATTTTCTCTGTATACAGATATAGATAAGGTAACCAGGACTGTCCGTCTCCGAGCTAGCCCTCAATGACCCCTGTCTGCTGGGACTCATGCCCTTGTGTGGTTCCTTCCCACAAGAAATCGGGCAGGCTTGTGCCCCGCTCATCCCACAGTCTCCTCATAGGACACTGTGGAAAGGACAGTGGATGACTTCTGAGACACTGTGGCTTCCTCCTTGTTCTCTTGTTTTCTCTATTGCTCATTCTGGAGGAAGCCAGCTGCCATGTGGTGAGGATGCTCAAGCAGCCACATGACAAGCAACTGAGGGCTCCCTGCAATAGCCAGTGCCAAGTTGATTCACCTTCAAGATGTATATCCACCACTGACAGTCAAGCCTTTAGTAATGACTCATGAGGAACCTTGAACTTCTCAGCTAGCTTGTTTCTTAACTCCTGACTGATAGAAACTATAATGTAATAAATGTGAGTTGTTTCATCCCACTAAGTTTGAGGGTAGCTTGTTACACCGTGACAGGTAGCTAATACAGATACGGTCTCATGCCTATGGCTTTGTGCCTGAGGCCTGCTTTCCATTTGATCTGGCAAGTGTCAGAAAGGCATTAGGGGCACAGTAGTACTGAGCCAAATACTTTCTTCCTTTAGTAATCAGAATGATTGATTGTTCTTTAAGGCTTATTTCTGCATTTGATATACAGTTAATTCAACCAGTAGCAGGAGTCCATATTTTGGGAAACAGTGATCTGGTCTACGATGGGCTGAATTGGGCCCCCTACCCAAATTCATACCTTAAAATCCTAACCCCCAATATCTCAGCATGTATGTACTAAGAGTGGAGATGGGGTCTTTAAAGAGGTGATTGAGTTAAAATGAGGTTCTTAGGGTGGGCTCTAATCCAGTATGACTGGTGCCCTTACAAAAAGGTTAAGACACAGACACACGGAGAGGGACAACTGTGGGAAGACACAGGGAGAAGACAGCCATCTACAAGCCAAGGAGAGAACTCTCACCAGAACCTGACCGTGATGGCACCCTGATCTTGGACTTCCAGACTCCAGAATGGTGAGAAAATAACTTTCTGGGGGCTTCCCTGGTGGCTCAGTGGTAAAGAATGAATCCATCTGCCAATGCAGGAGACACTGGCTCGATCCCTGGTCTGGGAGGATCCCACACGCCACAGAGCAACTAAGCTGGGGCACAACTATTGAGCTGGAGCTCTAGAACGCAGGAGCTGCAGCTACTGAAGCCCACGAGCCCTAGAGCTGGCACCCCACTGCAAGAGAAGCCGCCCCGATGAGAAACCCACGACCCACAACTAGCAACAGCCCCGGCCCTCCACAACCAGAGAAAAGCTTGAGCAGCAGTGAAGACCAAGCACAGCCAAAAATAAATCAATAAACAAAACATTTAAAAACTTTTTTCTGTAGTTTAAGCTTTCTATTGATGGTACTTTGTTTGGTAGTCCTAGCACACTCCAACAGTCTAACATATTTGCTTTACAAATAATGACCCTCGATCTAAACAGTGGAAGTGACTTGACCAACATCACAGAGAGAATACAAAGCAGAACAGCAGTGAGAACCCATATCTCCTAACTGGAGCCCATGGGCTCTTCCAAAACGTGAGAATTCTCAGAGAATGCTTGTTGGCATCTTTTGAGCTCCATGTTCGTGATGAACCCACTGCCCGCGGTCTCCGTCAGCTCTGCCTCATGGGCTGCAATTTCCAATAACCAGCTCTAGCTCGGCTTTCTCATTCCAGGTTCACCTCCCATCAGAAGAGCAGCCAGTTGGAGAATTGTACTGTTTTCCAGGAAGTGATGATGACAAGTTTAGAGCATCCAATGTGAAGATGGCGGCCAGAAGGCTACGAACTTTCGGAATTCAGAAAAGTATATTAACAGGTAATAAAGAAAAGGTCTCACCTCTATGGAAAGAGAAACTCTCTCAATAGAAGACACCCCTCCTCCATATAAAAATCTCCTCTCTGCACACACATTTCCAATTATCTTTGGACAACACCATCTGGGGTCTCCCCAACAGCTAAAACTTGACAAGTTCATCATGGAATCAGCTTCCCTTGAAATCTCTGTCTACCACAGCCCTGACTTTCATTTCATGTCATTACCATAACAATAACAGTCATCTGCCACCTCCTGAGCGCCAGCAACATGTCAGGTAATTTACACGAATCATCCGTCACTTAAACTCAATCACGGGAAGTAGGGATCATCATTGCCCTTCTGCAGATGAGGTCACCCAGGCTTCCAACGATGACGTGGTCGCTCATCTCCTGAGGGGCAGAGCTGGGACAGAGCCATGCCCGCCTGATTCCAAGGCAAATTGGTGGCCTACCAGCCACATCTGGCCTGCAGATGGGTTTTGTTTGGTCTCAGCAGTGCCTTTTGTTGTCTTTTTGTTTTTAATATAATTAGTTGCTAGCATGAAAATGTCAGGACATTTCACATAAAAAGCCAGATTTCTGGAATCTCCAGAAAAAAGTAAGAGAGAAAGAGAAAGATGATTTCGCAGCCTAAACTTGAGGCAATCACTAACTTCTCTGGACTCAGTAGGTGTAATATAAAGGAGGCAGCTGCTACTCAGCACTAGAGAGTGTTTGGAGGTGGGGCAGGGGCTGGCCCGGCGTGTCAGGATACTAGGAATGGCCATTGTCTTCTGTCCACTCCTGATGGGCCAGGAGCATGCTCAGTGGAGCTGGGATTCTGTCCCTGCCCAGACTCTGAAACAGTCAGCCTGTGAAACCCCAGGCTATGAGATGTAGGTAATCCAGGGACAGTTACCTAGGAATTGGTCTCTGTCCCCTGCTAGACTGTGAGGATAGCATTCAGGACTCATCCTTTCTCTGTCTCCCCAGGAGTGGTCCCATACATATTTGTTATATCACTCCGAATAAGAGTTGGCGACCAAGGCAAAGTTAGTTTATAGCCTGCTTGCTTCTCTGTTCACTACTAGAAGTGGCAAAGAATTAGGGTAAAATAAAATAGTACACGCATAAACCTTCTGATCTACAAATTCCTCTCTGAGGCATTTATCTAAAAAACACATTCACCTGCATGCAGAAATCACACATGTCTGAAGAAACTCATAGCAGTGTAAGAGCAAAAGAGTGGATGCTGATCAAATACCTTTGGGCAGGTCTATCAACCAGGTGCTTATGTGGGGGATGGTGACATGGTGAGTGGAGCACAGACTCTGAGTCAAGATTCCAAGTGTGTGTGGCCTCAGGGAGGTCACCACAGAGCCTCAGTTTCCTCATCAGGAAAGTGGGTCGGGATAGTACCTACATCCCGGAGTCACTGAGCATTAGTATATGATGAACATTTAGGAAAGTGTCTGGCACACATATTAATAGCATTATTGAAGTGTATTGGGGCTTCCCAGGTGGCACTAGTGGTAAAGAATCTGCCTGCCAATGCAGGAGACACAAGAGATGCAGGTTCAATCCTCAGGTTGGGAAGATCTCCTGGAGGAGGAAATGGCAACATACTCCAGTATTCTTGCCAGGATAATTCCATGGACAGAGGAACCTGGAGGCTTACAGTTGACGGTCTGTAAAGAGTCAGACATGACTGAATGACTGAGCATACTAGAACAGAATAATAACAAAGTGTGTTAGGAGATGTGATAGAAGTTATAACACCATTACTGTCGCTCCATAGCCATCAAAAGGCAAAACGCAGACCCTCATTTCACACTAAATCTATAAAACTGCCTATTTAACCAATAACTACATTTTCAAGAAAAAAGGGCAGGAAGGATGCTGTGGAGCAGATCAGTTGGAATAAAAGTAGATTTGGGGGTCAAAAGATTCATTCCAGGGATCCGCCACCTCCCTCCCTTCCACTCACCAAAACAGGCTGGTTATGAGTTGAATTGTGTCCCCCTAAAGAGGCTGAGGGCTTCCCTGGTGGCTCAGAGGTTAAAGTGTCTGCCTCCAGTGCGGGAGACCCGGGTTCGATCCCTGGGTCGGGAAGATCCCCTGGAGAAGGAAATGGCAACCCACTCCAATATTCTTGCCTGGAGAATCCCATGGACAGAGGAGCCTGGTGGGCTACAGTCCACGGGGTCACAAAGAGTCGGACACGACTGAGCGACTTCACTTTCACTTTCACAAAGAGGCTGAGGTCCTAATGCCCAGTTCCTGTGAATATGACCTTATTTGGGAATAGTCTGCAGATCTTCCCTGGTGACTCAGATGGTAAAGAGTCTGCCTGCAATGCAGGAGACCTGAGTTCAATCCCTGGGCTGGGAAGATCCCCTGGAGAAGGAAATAGCAATGCACTCCAGTATTCTTCCTTGGGAAATCCCATGGACAGAGGAGTCTGGCAGGTTACAGTCCATAGGGTTGGAAAGAGTCAGATAAGACTTAGTGATTAAACAGCAACAAACACAGGTAAGGTGCAGTGGGACGTGATGACAGTGGGTCCCAATTCCCTGAGACTGGCGTCCTTGTGACAAAGGGAGGTTTAGACACAGAGACCAAAACACACAGAGGGAAGACCACAGGAGGACGCAGGAAGTGCACGTCTATAAACCAAGGGCCGCCTGCAGCTACCAGAGCAGTAGAGGGCCTGGGACAGCTTTCCTTCCCAGCCTTGGAAGAAACCAACCCTACCAACACCTTGACCTTGGACCTGTAGCCTCCAGAAGGCAAGACAACACATTTCTGCTGTTTAAGTCAGGTTGGTGGTACTGGGCCACAGTAGCACTCAGCGACTAAGATAAGGCCTGAATGGCAAGGCCCTGGTCTGGGCCATCTCTGCCCTAGTGGTTCCTGGTGAGAAGAGGGGAAGGGCAGGACCAGCTGTTAGTGCCCAAAGAGCCACACATCAGGGAAGAGGAATACGGGGCTTCTTCCCCTTCATCCCTTTGTCTGTCCCCTGAGTCCCGGCAGATTTCCCTTTTAACCGCTTTGTGCTCCATCATGATTTTTGATGCCTATTTTAAGAACACGAGGGCTTGAGGGGATAGCCGGTCCAGAGCTTTCCAACTGCCAGTCCTTCTCCAACAATAACTTTCCTGCAAGCCCACTAACATTGGCCCCATTACTGTACATTTCTACCTGCTTCAAAAACAAATTTAAATACTTCCTTTACACTCATCTTAAATATAATATTCATTTAATCATGGATCTGATGTGCTAGTTATTTTTCTAATGCACCTTAAAGTATGTAATTACTGAAATGATAAATGTTGCTTCATGTACCAAAGATTGAGGAGCATTGACCTTATCTAACCCTGGCCTTTATCCCTTTAATTTTTTTCCTAGGTGACCCGAAGAAAGGCTCAGGACCCCAGGTGCCTTGCTCTGTCCTGCAGGCACCCTGATGCCCGGCCCCAAACATTTCACCTCATCAGAGGCTTGTCTTTGCATCTTGTCCTCACAAGACAATCCCCTGTTCCTTGGATGTTTCTTTTTAAATTTATTTTATTGAAGTATAGTTGATTTACAATGTTGTGTATACAGCAGAGTGATTCATATACGTTCAAAGTGAAGTGTTAGTTGCTCAGTCATGTCTGACTTTTTGATCCCATGGACTGTAGCCCACCAGGCTCCTCTGAATTATATATATATATATATGTATGTATAAGTATATACATACTTTTTCATATTCTTTTCCATTATGGTTCACTACAGGATATTGCAATGGCACCCCACTCCAGTACTCTTGCCTGGAAAGTCCCATGGATGGAGGAGCCTGGTGGGCTGCAGTCCATGGGGTCGCTAGGAGTTGGACACGACTGAGTGACTTCACTTTCACTTTTCACTTTATGCACTGGAGAAGGAAATGGCAATCCACTCCAGTGTTCTTGCCTGGAGAATCCCAGGGATGGGGGAGCCTGGTGGGCTGCTGTCTATGGGGTCGCACAGAGTCGGACACGACTGAGGCGACTTAGCAGCAGCAGCAGCAGGATACTGAGTACAGTTCCCTGTGCTCTACCGCAGGACGCTGCTGTTTATCCTTTCTATGTATAATAGCTTGCATCTACGAACCCCAAACTTCCAGTCCATCATCACTCCCCTTGGCAACTACAGATCTGTTCTCTGTCCATGAGTGTGTTTCTGTTTTGTGGAAGTTCATTGTGTCGTCTTTTAGATCCCACGTATAAGGGATATCATATGGTATTTGTCTTTGTCTAACTTATTCACTTAGTATGATCATCTCTAGGACCATCTGTGTTGTTGCAGTTGGAATTATTTCATTCTTTTTTATGACTGAGTAGTATTCCACTGTGTGTGTGTATATGTATATGTGTTTGTGTGTGCATGTATGTGTGTATATACACACATACATACCACATCTCTTTATCCATTCATCTCTTGATGGACACTTAGGTTGTGCCCATGTCCTGGCTAATGTAAATAGGGCTCCTATGAATATATGCATGTATCTTTTTTGAATTACAGTTTTGTCAGCATATACGGCCAGAGTGGGATTGCAGGCTCATACGGCCCCTGGATGTTTCTTAATGTACAGGTTTCTCAACTGGGGGCTGCTAGCATTTGGAGCAGGGCAATTCTTTGTGTCTTTCCTATGGGACACATCCCGTCTCCAGGCCCTTTCCATTTCATGCCAGCCATGGTTCTATTGTCATGACAACCAGACCCCCCACCCACCCACATATCCAAGGCCCTCAGTTGAGAATCACTCTAGGGGAGTCTCGTGGTCAAAACTATCCAGTTCCTGGCCCCTCCCTCATGATTCGCAGCCTCAGAGCCTCACCATTACTGAGAAGCCTGTGTGCACTGCCCAGCATGTCAGAACCTTAGACAATCAGCTCTAACCCCCGTGGCAGGGGAGCTGCTTAATGCGTGGGTGCCTCCATTCATTTCCCCTTCTGTAGAGTGACACTGAGCCTGCCTGGCGGGAGGATGAGTGAATTAATACACGCAGAGCCTCGAAACAGTGTCTGACATTGAGCCTCTAAACAGGAACCATCAGAGGTCAGCTTAATACCCACTTGCTTTCATTGTCTGCCAGGTTCCAGCTGTGTAACAAGTGCCTTTTATATCACTCTCGAAGCAGTTTTCTGAGGTTCATATTACGATCCTATTTCACAGGCGATAAAATGAAGGCATAGAGTGATATACTCGGCAGCTTTCCCTTCCCAGGAAACAAGCAGTGGAGTTGGGAACTGCACCCTGTTTTAGCGACTGTAGCAATGGGTGAGAGAAGGGGAGAGCACCAGCGGGAGCTAGGAAACCAGGTTTCGGGAACTATTTGGCTCCTGTCTGTGCAGGAGGGACCTTCCCAACTCTCTGTGGACCTCAGTTTCCTCATCAGAAAATAAGAGCTCTAGACTGGATGCTTTCAGAGGCTCCTGCTGTCTCCTACAAGCCAGGGAGACCCAGGCTGTGGGGCTAGGGTGAAGTCAGTGGGGTGGTGAAGGCAGCAGAAACCTGCCTTCCAGAACACCACGCTCCCTCCTCCCTGTGCCTGCATTGAGCTGATCAGAGGCGGGCTTCCCCTGCTCACCCTCCCCTCCCCAGGCTCAGGCATCTGAGGACACTGAGGGTGTTATCTGGCCCAGAACGCTGGGGCCCAGTTTCCGGGGAGAGACATGGGTGAGGCTGCAGGTAACCCAGATAGCCACTCTCTGTGTGGTCCCCAGAGGAGGCTGCCCAGGGGACAGCCTGCAGGGACAGTGGCCTTGGCTCCCCTGATATGGTTGGCCATTGATTCCCCATGACAGCCCCCGAGGTGGAAGAGGAGGCGGTGCCTACAGCTCCAAACACCTGCAAATTCTGTAATGTCATCCCTTACCCCTGAGTGTGTGCAAAACCATGCAGGCACTGGGGACGATGGAGAATCGCCATCCCAGTCAGTAACTGGGAGCCCCCAGGTGCAGGGCATGGCGCCAAGTGCTGTGCATGCTGTAGTGTTTCTTTTTAAAAATTAATGCTCTCACAGACCTCTGAGTTGAGGGCCTCAGTCCCTACTTTCAAATAGGGAAACTAATTCTAAGACCTTAAATAAGGTGCCTGAGGGACTTCCCTGTTGGTCTGGTGGCTAAGACTCTGTGCTCCCAATCTTGGGGGCATGGGTTTGATCCCTGGTTGGGGAACTAGATCTCACATGCAGCAACTAAGTTCACATGCCACAGCTAAAGATCCTGCATGTGGAAACTAAGACCCGGTACAGCCAAATTAAGAAATAAATAAAATAAATATTTAAAAAATAAGGTGCCTGAGGGTTGATAAAGAGCAGAGGCAGGAAAGGAATCTTGAAAGCTTGACACACCACTAGTACACAGCATTCTGACACCCTCTCTGAAGGCCTAAACTGTAAAGGCTCCCATGTCCCTTTGAGATTGTTTTAACTTATCTGCAGCTGGACACAGAGAGAAGTCAGTGCAGTGGATCAATGGGAAGAATAACCCTCCCCAGAAGGCCAGGCCCACTGTCTCCACTGGTACCTGCTGCATATTCCAAACAGGAAGGTGAAAGACATCATCTTTCCTGGACATGAAGAACCCCTGCCCAGCTCTCAGTTCTTGACTGGAATAATCTCAATGTCCACTTAAGAGTCTGGCAAGTGAAGGAAATGTTATTCCCAATTTACAGATCGAAATACTGAGGCTCAATGAGATGACGACCTATTTTGAGAGCATCCAACTAGGAAGTTGTTGCAATGCAGATGGAAACCCAGGCCTGAGGGGCTTCAAGCAGGGCAATACAATTTGAAGAGCTGCAGGCAGGCAGTTCAAAGCAGCCTAAAGCCCAGGCTTGTGCCAGGAAAAGAGGCACTGTCTCCGCAGGGCCATCCGCCCA
Organism: Madoqua kirkii; assembly: GCA_006408675.1. Taxonomy (NCBI): domain Eukaryota; kingdom Metazoa; phylum Chordata; class Mammalia; order Artiodactyla; family Bovidae; genus Madoqua; species Madoqua kirkii. Next base: position 29,127 of record SJYC01022990.1, on the reverse strand, counting down.
ACCAAATGGCCAGAAAGGAGCCCTGGGAAGAAAGCATCCTCTGCCAGGCCTGGGCCTGCTCCCTGCCCACCTGCTCGTTGCTCTTCCAGGAATCCTCGTCTCTGCCACTTCAGCGTCACAGACATCCATCTCTGGCTCCAGGAAACCAAGCCTCCCTGTGCCTGCCAGCCAGGATCCCAGGACACAGGGTCTGGGGGAGGGGAAGCAAGGAGCTCCTTTTTCCTACCCTCAGAGTCAAACGAGGACACATATTGCACTAAGCGTCTTCATTTATTCCCCAGTCACTCATTCAAGTCTTGCAACTTGCTATGCATTGTGGTCAAAAGTGAAAGTGAAGTTGCTCAGTTGTGACCAACTCTTTGTGACCCTATGGACTGTAGCCCATCAGGCTTCTCCATCCATGGGATTTTCCAGGCAAGAACACTGGAGTGGGTTGCCATTTCCTTCTCCAGGGGTTCTTCCTGACCCAGGGATCGAACTCAGGTCTCCCACATTGCAGGAAGACTCTTACCATGGACTGTGGTTAAGAAGTGGGGGAAAGAATAGATGAGACTGCTTCATAAAGATACTCCATCCCTTTTTACGGCTGTATACTGCTCTGTCACTGTCCCCAAACTTTTACGAGTAAGCCCATTTAAAGTTTAAAAAAATATTTTAATTTGGAAATAATTTTAGACTGATAGGAAGTTGCAAAAATGAACAGAATTGTCATATACCTCCACCCAGATTTCTTCAGTGATGGCACCTTACATAATCAAGGTATATTTTCAAAACCTAGAAATTGACAGTGGTCCAATAGTAAATTAAACTACAGAAACTTATTAAACTACAATAGTAAATTAAACTCAGAACTTGCTCAGACTTCAGTAGCTTTTACAAGCAATCCTTTTGACTTTTTAGCATAAATTTCACCCCATATATAGATTCATGTAACCACCAACACGATCAAAATAAAGAATTGTTTGATCGCTGCAAAGAAACTCCCTTATTCTGTGCTTTTGTAATTAGACTCTCCCTGAGCCTAACCTCTGGCAACCACTGATTTGTCCTCCATCTCTATAATGTTGTCATTTCAAGATATTATTGTTGCTGTTCAGTCGCTAAGTTGTGTCCAACTCTTCAGCCCCATGGACTGCAGCACGCCTGGCTTCCCTGTCCCCCACTATCTCTCAGTTTGCTCAAACTCATGTCCATTAAGAAGGCTGAGTGCAAAGAATCGATACTTTTGAATTGCAGTGCTGGAGGAGACTCTTGAGAGTCCCTTGGACAGCAAGGAGATCGAACAAGTCAATCCTGAAGGAAATCAGTGAATATTCTTTGGAAGGACTGATGCAAAAGCTGAAGCTCCAGTACTTTGGCCACCTGATGTGAAGAGCTGACTCACTGGAAAACCCCGATGCTGGGAAAGATTGAGGGCAGGAGGAGAAGGGGGTGACAGAGGATGAGATGATTGGATAGTGTCACTGATTCAACAGACATGAGTTTGAGCAAACTCCAGGAGACAGTGACGGATGGGAAAGCCTGGCGTGCTGCAGTCCCTGGGGCCGCAAAGAGTCGGACACAACTTAGTGACTGAACAACAACAACAATATAAAATATAGCATATAATCTTTGGAGATTAATCTGCTCCCCATCCACCTCAAGTGTATCATACACTTGAGATCCATTCAAACTGTTGGATGCCTCAGTGATGAATTCCTGGGGACTTCCTTGGTGGTCCAGTGGTTAAGAATCTGCCTTGCAATGCAGGGGATATGGGTTCAGTCCCTGGTCAGGGGACTAAGACCCCACATGCCATGGAATAACTAGCCCACGTGCCATAATGAAAGATCCTGTAGGACACAAGGAAGATTCTGCATGCTGCAACTAAGACCTGATGCAGCCGAGGATATAAACTAATTAAAAATAATTAATTCCTTTTCAAGGTTGAGTAGTAGCTGGTTGATTCATTTGCCTGTTGAAGGATATTGGGTTGTTTCTGTTTGGGGTGACTACAAATAAAGCTGCTATGAACAAATGAAGTGCTCTACATTTTCGTCAGCACTTGATATGTCGGTATTTTTTAATCTGAGCCTTTCTGATATGTGTGCAGTCATATTTCACTGTAGCTTTATTTGCATTTTCCTAATGGCCATATCTTTTTATGTGATTACTTGCCATCTGTATTTCCTCTTTAGAGCTTCCCTGGTGGCTCAGATATAAAGAATCTGCCTGCAATGCAGAAGACCCAGCTTTGAACCCCAGGTCAGGAAGATATCTGGAGAAGGGCATGGCAACCCACTTCACTATTCTTGCCCAGAGAATTCCATGGACTGAGGAATCTGGCGGGCTACAGTCCATGGGGTCAAAAAGTATCAGACATGACTAAGCAACTAACAGTTCACACTTTTCTTTTATTTCTTCCTTAGTGAAGAATCTCTTTGCATCTTTTGCCCGTTTTCTAAGTGGATTAGGTTTTGTTGGTTGTTTTTTTTTTTTGCTGTTGAGTCTTCAAAGTTTTGTTTTGTTTTTTAGTTGATTCTGGATCCAAGTACTTTATATATTCTGGATTCAAAATTTTGTAAATATTTTCTCACAGTCTGCGGCTGTCTTTTCATTCTTATAACTAGTTCTTTCATAAAACTAAAGTTTTGAATTTTGATAAAATCCAACTTGACAATATTTGTGCTTTTGGTCATATATCTAGAACTCTTAGTCTAACATTAGATCACAAAAGTTGTCTCCTGTACTTTGCAAGTGTTAAATTTTCATGCTTTATGTTTAGAAACATGATCCATTTTAATTTTTGTACAAAATGTGAGTCTTGGATCAAAGATCATATTTTTGCCTATGGATGGCCAATTCCTTTTGCATCTTTGTCAAAACACAGTTGGGCATAGTTGTGTGGTCTGCTTCTGAGATCTCTCTTCTGATCCATTCATCTATCTATTCTGCTAATACAACACAATTTCAATTATTTTATATAAGCCTTAGCATCAGCGTAAGCCTATAACCTCCTACATTCTCCTTCTTTTTCTATATTGTTTTAGCTATTCTAGTTCCTTTGCCTTTTCCCATAAATTTTAGCGTCATCACTGTCTATCTCTACAAAAAACACTGCTGGGATTCTGAGAGAAAATGTGTTCAACTTATAAATCATCTCTACTTTGTTGAGTATTTTCATCTATAAACATGTTATGTCTCCCTATTTATTTAGGTCTTTTTACATTTCTTTCATCAATATTTTAAAACTTTTAGCATATAGTTTCTGTACATTCTTTGTTGGATTTATACCAAAGTAGTTTATTAATATTGTGTGCAGCAATTATAAATGGCAGTGTATTCTAAAGTTTGGACCTAGTGGTTCATTGCTATCATTGTTAGCAATAATAAAAAAAAAGGATTTTTGTGTGTTGATCTTGTATCATAACCTGCAACCTTGTTATACACAAAGTTGTTGTAGTTTTTTTTTTTTTTTTCAGGTACTTTATTGCTATTGCAGGAATCCCCAACTCTGTCCCCTAGGCTTGAAGAACTTCATCTCTGACTTCATGAAACCTGAGCCTCCCTGCACCTGCTTAGCTAGAACCCATGGACACAGGCCTGGAAGAGGGGAAGCAAAGAGTACAAAGACCAGGATGTGGGCTGCCTTTCCCTACATTCAGAGTCAGATCAGGACAGACACTGCACTAAGCTTATTCATTTCTTCAGTTCTTGCTATGTGCAAGGTGCCTTGAAAAGCACCAGAGAAACACAAGCTAACAAGACAAAACTAGCCCATAACAACCTACCTCATCCTTTTTATGGTTGTATACTACTCCAGAGTGATCTCAAAACTTTTTAAATCAAGAACCCTGAAATCCTTTTTTATATATTAAGATACAAGCTATTATATGAATCTATAATCATCATTACAAAAACAGAAAAGCTGTTCAGCATAATGATTAATCCCACTTATTTGGGAGTCAGATTGCCTAGGTTCAATTTAGGTCCACTGGGTAACCTTGAGGGAGTTACTTAATTCTGTGTGAATCACTTTCTTCATTTAAATGGTAGGAATAATAACGGTACCGACCTCACAAAGTTATTGTGAAAATTAAATGAGTAAATAGGGTCTGACTCATTGCAAGTTTGTTCTTATTAATGCACGTAAAGTACAAATTAAAAACAGAAAATTTAGGGAATTCCCTGGTGATCCAGTGGTTAGGAATCTGTGTTTTCACTGCCAAGGGCCTGGATTTGATGCCTGGTTAAGGAACCAAGATCCCACAAGCTGCGGTGTGGCCAAGAAAAATAAATTTTTTAAAATTAAAAAACCCCATGAAATTCAATAATAAAAATAGAAATTCTACATTTACTTCTTTCACCACCTCTCAGAAAATGCTATGTTTTAGTCATTTATTTTTTTCCTCTGTTTATTCCTCTTTTAATCTTAGGTTGTCCCAGTTTTGCTGTTCTGGAGGATGCAGACATGAGCATCCTCTGTGGCTTCTTTGGTGTGTGTGCCAGTATAGCTCTAAGATGTCTTCTGAGAAGTGAAACTGCTGAGGCATGAGAAGTGCCCATTTTTAATTTTAACACCCACTGCCAGTCTGCCCTCCACAGCGGCCATATCAATTTACAATGTCTGGGCATTTCCATTTTTCACACCCACAGCAACACTTGATACTGTCGGGCTTTAGGCTCCTCTCTAGGGAGGAGAGAAAGGACCATGAGGAAACATAGTTTCCAAAGCAGACACTAGCTTTATCCCCAGTGTTTCCACTTGTTTATAAAATGTATTCTTGATGACTTAATATATATTAAAAATTAACCATAAGCAACTCCCCTCAACATAACAGCACTGGAGTTTAAATCCAGTGCCAGTAATAAGCAGTGATCAAATATACAGACAGAAAGTACGGCTGTAGATGGTTAAGAAAAAAAAGGGGCTGAAGGACACCAGCAGGGTATGGTGATGTGGTTGCTGATGACAGGGTGAAAACTTGTGATGATAGGAGCTGCCACTACGTGTCAGACCCAGTTACAATGTTTATTACCGGCACTGGATTTAAACTTCAAGCACTCTTCACACATACACTCATTTATTCCTTGTATTGTAACTCCCACATGGGGCGGATACTGCTCTCTCTCCATTTTACAGATGGTGGAACTGAAGTATGCAGCTTAAAAACTTGCCCAGGGTCACACAGAAAACAGAGGGGCCAGGATTTAAGCACAAGCAATCTGGCTCCAGATCCCAGACTGTTAATCAGCTCTCCCAAAGCTGCCCCTTCCTGCTGGAGGATTACTGAAGGTGAAAGAGGGGCCCCCACACAACAGAAGAATAACTCCATGGGATATAATAGGTTTCCCTGGTGGCTCAGATGGTAAAGAAAGTGCCTGCAAAGGACGAGACTGGAGTTTGATCCCTGGGTTGGGAAGAGCCCCTGGAGAAGGGAATGGCTACCCGTTTAAGTGATATAATAATAACAACCATGACATACATGTACACTGAAGTGATTAAATGCTTTTACACATGTAGTTTTATTTAAACTGAAAATGTAAAATGGGATGATGATAGGGTTGTTGTTAAGACTCAGCTCTCATCCCTCCTCTAACAGAGGTAGAAGTTGGAACCTAGTGGCTTAACAAGTTTGCTCATAGTTAATAAGTGTCAGTGTGTGTGTGTGCTCAGTCATGTCTGACTCTTTGCGACCCTGTGGACTGTAGCCTGCCAGGCTCCTCTGTCCATGGGATTCTCCAAGCAAGAAACTGGAATGGGTTGCCATTTCCTCCTCCAGGGATCGAACCCCTGTCTCTTGTGTCTCCTTCACTGGCAGGCAGGTTCTTTACCAGGGCACTACCTGGGAAACCCAAAGTATGAAAGCAAGGGTGCAAATTCCATTACTCTGCCTCCTTGCCGAGTGTGGTGGGCAGAATGGCCCCCCCAAAGATATCCACACCATAACTCCTGGAACCTGTGAAGAGTTTATATTACATGGCAAAAGTGACTTTCCAGCTGTGATTAAGATTATAGAGTTTAAAACAGGGAGATTATCCTAGATTTTCTGGGTGGGCCCAATATAATCATACGATTTTTAAAAGTCTCTAGAATCAGAGATGGAGAAGGCAATGTCACCCCACTCCAGTGTTCTTGCCTGGAGAATCCCAGGGGCTGCTGCCATCTATGGGGTCGCACAGAGTCAGACACGACTGAAGCGACTTAGCAGCAGCAGCAGCAGCAGAATCAGAGAACTTTCTCTGATTGAAGACAGAGAGATGTGGCAGCGGAAGTCAGAGATACAAAGCACGAGAGTCATCCCATTGCTGCCTGGAAAGCATGAGAAGAAATATGGGCAACCTCTAGTCACAAAGACCAGCCCCCTGTGGAAACAGGAACCTCAGTCCTACAACCGTAGGGAACTGAATTCAGCCAACACCCTAAACGATACAATAAACAGATATTAAGTAACTGCAGTAGAGCAGCAACAGAAGACTCAATAGCCAGTTAGTGTCACCCCACTTCAGGCCATTTGCAGGGCCTGAGCACTTAACTTGGTCTAAAACTCTCTCTTCTGGGGACTTCCCTGATGGTCCAGTGGTAGAGAATCTGCCTTCCAGTGCAGGGGACGTGGGTTTCGTCTCTGGTGAGGAACTGAGATCAAGCATGCCGTGGGGCAACCGAGTCCATGCTGCAGCTGCCAAGCCCGCATGCCACAGCTGGAGAGTTCGTGTGCTGCAACTGAGACCTGACACAGCCAAATACATAAATAAAATGGCTCTTCTCTGGACCTGCCACACTGACTGCCACTCCTGTTGTTAGAGGCACATCTTGAAATTAAGGCATTTGTTTTCCTCTAAAAGTCGTGTGGAAAAGCACCAATGCTATCTGAGACAAAGTAATACATTATCAGTCTATCACTAATTAACATATGTCTGCTGAGTCGCTTCAGTTGTGTTTGACTCTTTGGGACGCCATGGACTGTGGCCCACCAGGCTCCTGTCCATGGGATTCTCTAGGCAAGAATACCAGAGTGGGTTGCCATGCCCTCCTCCAGAGGATCTTCCTGACCCAGGGATTGGACCTGTGTCTCTTTTATCTCCTGCATTGGCAGGTGGGTTCTTTACCACTAGTGTCACCTGGAAACCACAATTTTTAAAATCTTTTCGTTGCACTGCACAACATGTGGGATCTAGTTCCCCAATCAGTGATGGAATTCGTGCCTCCTGCATTGACAGTGCAGAGTCTTCATCACTGGACCACCAGGCAGTCCAGGGAGTTCAGACCACCCTTCTAGGTGGCACTTACTGGTAGAGAACCCACCTGGCAGGGCAGGAGATTCCTGTGGAGGAGGGCATAGCAACCCACTCCAGTATTCTTGCCTGGAAAACTCCATGGACAGAGGAGCCTGGTGGGCTATTGTCCATAGGGTTTAAAGAGTCAGACATGACTGAAGCAACTTAGCACGCAGAGGCTTTTCTTGCTCTAGAACAAGAAAACAGGCATGTTTTGGTGTATAGACCACAGATTCCAAGCAGAAAAGGATTCTGCACTAAAAGGAAGATCTAGGTAGGAAAGAGAAATGGGAGGATCCCATACGACATGCAAGGACTAAAGTCTCACTAGAGACAGGAAGGAGAGCCACCTCCAATATAACTTATCTGGAGCCTTTGCACCTGCTGTTCCCTAGGTCAAGAATGCCTTTTCCTTAGCTCTTGTTGGTGCTGGCTTCCGCTCATCATCCAGGGTCAGCTCATCAAAAAAGCCTTCCACACCACTCAGCTAAAGCAGTGTTTTCTTCCCCTAGTCACTCTGATCTTCTCCATGGCCCCTCTGAAATGATCTTTTTTGCATTTTAAGGTGCTTATGGTTCCCACCCCAACTAGGCTATAAGATCCAAAAATGCTAGGACTTGGCCTCTTTTAGGGTGTCCCCAGCACTGAAACAGTAGCTGAAACATGATGGGTGTTCAGCAAATATTAGCTGAATGAATGGAGGGCTAAAATGTACGGTACTGTTTGCCATATGCAATAAAAGATAAAAAGATGAGATTCTATAAGGGTAGAGAGGCAGATAGAAGAGAATTAATTGCAAAGGACCAGGGTGTTTTCATGGTATTTGACAAAGAAAGGATTTGGTCCACAGGAAAGTGAACTCACAGAACCAAGGCTTAGCAAGGGGGGTCAACCTAGTTTAACCAGAGTGAAGTATGTTAAGGTTAAGCTTCAGGATTTATCATTGGCATATGAACTGCCAAGGCCCTAGCAAGGAGCTCACACGAGTGTACATTTCTGTAAAATTTGCAAGAATATGATAGTTTAATCTCAATCAATTAAGACCAATGTCTCCTTCCATTTGACTTCCCTTCTGCCTCACCTATCTCCCTACTCTTGTGTTGGGGGGTACTGGGGTTTCCCTGGGTATTGTTTGGATCTAGTTAAGGGAAGTTGAGTTGGGGATACATTTAGTTTGGGTTGAATGGGCTATATTTATGCAGTTCACAGTCACTTCCTCATATAGTTAAGTAACTGCTAAACCAAGAGGCGTGGATGGTGAGGGCAAAGGTCAGAGGACAGAATCTTAAGGATCATCCCCATTTAATCAGAAGAAAAGAACTAGCGTTATTTGCCAGGCATTGTGCTAAGGGCTGGCTGTTTACTCTCTTGTTTAATTTTCAAACAACCTTATAAGGCAAGAATACTGTACTTTTTTCGTGAACACAAAACTGACGCTCAGAGCGTTTAGGATTGAACCTGGGTTTCTTCTGCTCTAAAGCCCATGTCATTCCCATTCAAGAGGAACGAGATGAACGAGAAGTGCTTTGGGGAAGGGACAAGGAAGCTGGTCGGGGAGAGGATGTGAGCAGGAACCAGGCAATGGCGGATGGGTAGACACCCTGCGGAGCCAGAGATAGAAAGCTCAAAGGACTGCAGGGCTGGGCAGCTTAGCAAATGAGTGTGTGTGTGTGTGTCTGTGTGTGTGTGTGTGTGCTCAGTTGTGTCTGACTCTTTGTGACCCCATGAACTGTAGCCCACCAGGCTCCTCTGACCATGGGATTTTTCTAGGCAGGTTGCCATTTCCTTCTCCAGAGAGTCTTTTCAAACCCAGGGATCAAACCCCCATCTCTAGGGTCTCCTGAAGACATTGGCAGGTGGCTTCTTTGAGTGAGGTTGTTTAAAAAGCATAACTCACAAGCATAGTTTTTACTTACAGATTAATTTTTGCTTTTTTTTTTTAATATATAGCCTCCTTGGGATTTCCTCGGTGGGCCAGTGGTGATGAATCCACCTTACAATGAAGAGGACTCGGGTTCAATCCTTGGTCTGGGAACCAAGATCCCACATGCCAAGAAGCGACTAAGCCTGTGCATCACAATTACTAAAGCCTGCACGGCACAACTCGAGAGTCCGCGCGCTGCAACAAGAGATACGGAGTGCTGCAACTAAGACCCGAGGCAGTCAAACAGATACATACTTTCAAAAAATAAAAATATCCAGCTTCTTTGGTCTAGCTTTAATCTTCCCAGGTACAAGAATAATTTATTGACCATAAGGAACATGTCAGTATATGTGTAATGATCCTGGGTTATGGATTCTCGGTTTCAGTGCTGAGGATGAATTGGGATCCTGGAAAATTGACCTATTCAAGCTACTCAGCTCCAGCTCATGATGTCAGGTGAAAATGTGGACCTAGGATCATCATATCTGATTTTTCATGAGAAACTGAAAAATCAGATTTTTGTGTGAACTCTTAATTTCTAAATGTTGTCAACGAGTTTATTTCTTAAAAGAATAAGGTATAGCCCACAAAACACATATGAGTCACACATAGAACTATGTCTGATCTAGAATTAATGAGCTCAGCAAGAATAATAAACAATGAAACTAAAATAATGATGATGATCAACATGAGAATAATATATGCCAAGTACTGTTTTAAATACTTGACTTGAATAAACTCATTTAATCTTTATCATAACCCTGCAAAGTTAAATATTATTACCCCTCCACCACCATTTTTTTTATCCTTTGGCAAAACAAGCTCAGAGAGACTCAAGTGCATGTAGCTAGAAGGTATGGGACCATGATTTACAAAAGACTCTGACTCTGGAGAGACAGAGGAGCCTGGCAGCCTACAGTCCATGGGGTCACAAGGAGTCAGACAGGACTTAGCGACCAAACAACAAAACAGTGATTTGACTCTGTCACCTGGGTTCTTCCTCCCAAAAGCTGGTTAAGGAAAGACCTTGGCTTCCACACTCAAGAGCAAGTTATTATCCTGGGGATCAAGGGTGGGGTTTAGAAGGCACATGGACTCTTAAAATTATTCACAAATTTGTATGTGGATACAAGAGGGTGTTTTCAATGGAGAGGAAGCCCACAGCTTTCATTAAGTTCCCAAACAGACTCAAAAAGGTGAGGAGTGGCTGATTTAGGACTGTGTGCAACTTTGGGCCAGAGAAGTCAGGTCCATGTACTAAGGTGCAGAAGCTAGAAGGCCAGAGGTTAAAAAGAGAGTCAGCTACAGGTGGTGGGTGTAGGCTCTTTCTAGAATATTGATGGGGAAAGGAGAGAAGGTGAGGAGAGTAACTTTTAGAGAAAGCAGGGGTAAGGGAGGTTTATTTTTTAAAATATCAGCACTGTTTATTGTTTAACTGTGCAGTCTTTCTCAATACTACATATCATACCTTTCTTTAGTTGCTTCTTTTTTTAACATGAATGTATTTTTTTTTTAAATTTCACTGGAGTATAGTTGCTTTATGATGTTGTGTTAATTTCTGCTGTACAGCAAAGTAAATCAGCCATATACACATACACATATCCCTTCTCTTTTAGGTTTCCTTCCCCTTTAGGTCGCCACAGAGCGCCGAGTAGAGTTCCCTGTGCTGTGCAGCAGGTTCTCATCAGTTATCCCACTTATAAATGCTCAGTTGTGTTCAACTCTTTGCGACCCTTTGGACTGTAGCCCGCCAGGCTCCTCTGTCCATGGCATTTTTCAGGAAAGAAATGCTGGAGTGGGCTGCCATTTCCTCCTCCAGGGGATCTTCCCAACCCAGGGATCGAATCTGAGTCTCCTGTGTCTCCTGCATTGCAGGTGGATTCTTTACCGGCTGTGCCACTGGAGATGCCCATCTATTTTATATATAGTATCAATAGTGAAAGTGAAAGCAAAAGTCGCTCAGTCGCATCCTGAGCGGTCGCTTTGCAACCCCATGGCCTATACAGTCCATTGAATTCTCCAGGCCAGAATACTGGAATGGGTAGCCTTCCCCTCTCCAGGGGATCTTCCCAATCCAGGGACTGAACCCAGGTCTCCTGCACAGCAGGCGGATTCTTTACCAGCTGACCCACCAGAGAAGCCCAGTACATATACGTTAATCCCAGTCTCCCAGTTCATCTCATACCCCCTTACCCTACTTGGAGTCCATACATTTGTTCTCTACATCTGTATGGACCTAGAGTCATACAGAGTAAAGTCAGTCCAAAAGAGGAAAACAAATATTGTATATACGTGAGATCTAGAAAAATGGTACAGATGAACCTATTTGCAAAGGAGAAAAAGATTCAAAAGCTAAAGGAGTCCTGGGCATTCTGTCTGATGAGGAAGGGAGCCAGAGTGAAGCAAGAGATTGAGGGAGTCATAGCTCTTCCCAGAGCAAGGACATTTTGGAAAAGAGCCATTCTTGGCTCCCAAGCCTGAGCATCCAAGAAGGCTGGTTGAGCTGAAGCGAAGCAGGGTTTCACAAAGGAGGCGGACCTTCCCTCCTGTTCTCTGGCCCCCTCCCCAGCAGTAAAGCTGGAGCGCTTTCCCCACTTGCCCGCCCCACGCTGCTCTCCCATGAGCCTCCTGCCAGCAGCCCCTTCCTGCTGCCAAGCTGGGGTCAATGTGCCCCAGAGAATCTCTCTTCCACAACCACCCAGCTTCTTTTGCTTCTCTAAGAAAAACAGCCTCTCCCTCTTTCTCGTACGTGGTCTGATCTTCTGGCATAATTACCACTCAGATTCTCTTGGTCACAAGAATATCCTAGCACCATGTCTAACAGAAAGGACTGTGTGATCATCTCTTGTTGGGATAGAAATTTTCTAAAGTACATCCTGGCAACAGCTTAGGAGGACTGCATCCACTCAATTCGTTCCTCTATTCAAGCTATATACAGAGTCCCTGCCTGCACTGTGCTAGGGGCTGAGGGTGAAAAAAACAAGTAGATTTCTCTGCCCTTGGCGAACTGAGAGTCCTGTAGTGGAGACAATTTTTACAACATATATTATGATGAGTAGGTAGGTGGATTTAAGAGGATAAGATCCTATGAGTGTACACTATGGACTGAATGTTTGTGTCCCTCTCAAAATTTCTATGGTGAAACCTTATGCCCTCTGTGATGGTATTTGGACGTGGAGCTTTGGGGAGGTACTTATGTCATGGGGGTGAAGCCCTTGTGAATGGGATTAGCCTCCTCATAAAAGAGAACGCAGAAAGCTCCCTCACCCACTTCCGCTATGTGAGGGCACATCGAGAAGGCAGCTGTCTACGAGCCAGGAAGTGGGTCCTCAGTAGACACCAAATCTGTTGGCACCTTGACCTTGGACTTTCCAGCCTCCAGAACTGTGAGAAATACATTTCTGTTTAAACTGCACAGTCTCTGGTATTTTTGTTGTAGCAGCTTGAATGGACTAAGGCGGTGTATCGCTCAGGACAGAAGGCAGCATTCGCTTTTCTGTTTTTGGCTGCAGGATCTTAGTCCCCCAACCAAGGACTGAATTCATGCTCCCTGCAGTGGAAGCATGGAGTCTTAACCACTGGACCGCCAGGGAAGTCCTAGCATTTGCTTTTCTGAGGATACTGTTTTTGAGGTGAGACATGAAGAATTCAAAGTTGTGTGTGTTGTGTACTAAGTCGCTACAGTCATGTCCAGCTCTTTGTGACCCCATGGACTGTAGCCCACCAGGCTCCTCTGTCCATGGGATTCTCCAGGCAAGAATACTGGAGAGGGTTGCTGTGCTCTTCTCCAGAGGATCCTCCCCACCCAGGGATTGAACCCATGTCTCTTACATCTATCTGCTCCAGCAGGTGGGTTCTTCACCAGTTGTGCCACCTGGGAAGCCTGGATTCAACATTAAATTGGTATTAAGGGAGAAAAGTGGGCTTCTTTGGTGGCTCAGATAGTAAAGAATCCGCCTACAGTGCAGGAGACCTGGGTTTGATCCATGGTGAGTGGAGAAAACACACCCTCAATTTGAGGGAGGAGTAAGCCTATGAGAAGCATGTGCCATCATAGCTGTGCACACAGGTCCTGGGGGAACACAGAAGTGGACATCACTGTGAGTAGGGGCAGAGGTGACATCTTAGCAGAATTAGGAAGTTTAAGGGACAATTTCTTATGCTTTTGGCTGCACCTCTTACATACAGTGCCTGGGTCTGGGAAATATTCCCCCTTAAGAGTCTCAACACCTAAAGGCGGAAGCCAGAAACTCACCTTCCCAGACTCCTTTGAAGGTAAGATGCAGGTACCCTGCTTGGTGAAGGGATTCTAACAGCTGAGGATGTCAATTTCCCCAAAGTCTGAGAGGGAAGTATCTTCTGCTGGAGGGGAAACAAGCCCTAACATTGCTGAGATGTTCCTGATACTGGTGTGTGCAGTCAGTTGTGTCTGACTCTACAGATCCCGTGGACTGTAACCCGCCAGGCTCCTCTGTCCATGGGATTTCCCAGGCAAGAATACTGGAGGGGGTTACTATTCTCTACTCCAGGGGATCTTCCTGACGCAGAGATGGAACCTATTTCTTCTGCATTGGCAGGTGGATACTTTATAACTGTGCCACCAGGAAAGCCCATTCTTGACACTACCAGGAGCTTATTGAGTATCTGCTACTCCAAACAGAAAGTTAGGGTTTGGGAACAGGTAATGAGGACAGGGAGGCCTGGTGTGCTGCAGTCCATGGTCGCAAAGAGGTGGACATAACTGAGCGACTGAACTGAACTGAATTGAATAAGACTGTTCAGTTCAGTTGCTCAGTCGAGTCCGACTCTTTGTGACCCCATGAATTGCAGCACGCCAGGCCTCCCTGTTCATTACCATCTCTTGGAGTTCACTCAGATTCACATCCATCGAGACAGTGATGCCATCCAGCCATCTCATCCTCAGTCGTCCCCTTCTCCTCCTGTCCCCAATCCCTCCCAGCATCAGAGTCTTTTCCAATGAGTCAACTCTTCACATGAGGTGGCCAAAGTACTGGAGTTTCAGCTTTAGCATCATTCCTTCCAAAGAAATCCCAGGGGTGATCTCCTTCAGAATGGACTGGTTGGATCTCCTTGCAGTCCAAGGGACTCTCAACAGTCTTCTCCAACACCACAGTTCAAAAGCATCAATTCTTCAGCGCTCAGCCTTCTTCACAGTCCAACTCTCACATCCATGCGTGACCACTGGAAAAACCATGGTCTTGACTAGACGGACCTTAGTCGGCAAAGTAATGTCTCTGCTTTTGAATATACTATCTAGGTTGGTCATAACTTTTCTTCCAAGGAGTAAGCCTCTTTTAATTTCCATCTGCAGTGATTTTGGAGCCCCCCAAAATAAAGTCTGACACTGTTTCATTGTTTCCCCATCTATTTCCCATGAAGTGATGGGACCAGATGCCATGATCTTCGTTTTCTGAATGTTGAGCTTTAAGCCAACTTTTTCAGTCTCCTCTTTCATTTTCATCAAGAGGCTCTTTAGCTCCTCTTCAATTTCTGCCATAAGAGTGGTGTCATCTGCATATCTGAGGTTATTGATATTTCTCCTGGCAATCTTGATTCCAGCTTGTGTTTCTTCCAGTCCAGTGTTTCTCATGATATATTTTGCATATAAGTTAAATAAGCAGGGTGACAGTATACAGCCTTGACGTACTAGACTGTAGGAACAAGAATGTTGGGTATTGTGGAGAGAGTATCTTGTTCTTGTGAGGGTGGTACCCACATCTCCTCAGACCCTTAAACCATCTCTTGAGAAGAAAAAACATACTCTTGAGAAGCAGAAGCCCTGGGCTAGAGACCACACACAACCTGTTAATTTTGTAGCCTAGAGCACAAAGTCACTTCAGTTTTCTGATCCTTGGTTTTCTCATCTGTAAAGTGGGTAATACATACTTATATGGCATAACACCTGTGAAAATCCTTTGAAAATGCTGGAAAAATGTGATAGGTGGCTCTTACCATCTTTGGTGCTAAAACAAATGCCCAAAATTGGAAATTAAAATGAATAATTTCAGTGGGTCACTCCTGGGCATCTATCTGAACAAAGCTATAATTTGAAAAGATACATGCACCCCAGTGTTCATAGCAGCATTATTTACAATAGTCAAGACATGGAAGCAACCTCCATGTCCATCAACAGATGAATGGATAAAGATGTGGTGTAAATATACAATGGAGTACTACTCAGGCGTCAAAGAGAATGAAAAATGCCACGCACAGCAACGCAGATGCAACTAGAGATCAGCATCCAAAGTGAAGTTCGAAAAAGAAAGACAAATGCCATATGATATCACTGACATGAAGAATCTAAAATATGGCATAACTGAACTTATCTATGAGACCAACAGAGAGCAGACTTGTGGTTGTCAAGGGAGAGGGGGCAGAGGGCGATGAATTGGGAGCTTGGGTTTAGCAGATGCAAACTCTTATATATAGCATGGATAAACAACAACGTCCTAGTGAATAGCACAGGGAACTATCCCCAATATCCTGTGGTAAACCATAACAGACAACAAGATGAAAAAGAACATATATAGGAATCACTTTGCCACACCCTAAAAACTATCAACCATTGCAAATCAACTATACTTCAATAAGATACATTTAAAAAAATATTGCCATGAGTCAGCAGGTTCAGATGGGACTTGAGGCTGGAAACAGTGAACATTAAGAGAGAAACAGGGGATTTCCCTGGTGGTCCACCGGTTAGGAAATCCCATGGACAGAGGAGCCTGGTAGGCTGCAGTCCATGGGGTTGCTAAGAGTGGACACCACTGAGTGACTTCACTTTCACTTTTCACTTTCATGCACTGGAGAAGGAAATGGCAACCCACTCCAGTGTTCTTGCCTGGAGAATCCCAGGGACGGGGGAGCCTGGTGCTGCCGTCTATGGAGTCGCACAGAGTTGGACAAGACTGAGGCAACTTAGCAGCAGCCACTGGTTAAGAATCCACCTGCTAATGCAGGGGACATGGGTTCATCCCTGTTCTGGAAAGATTGATTCCACATGCTATGGAGCAACTAGGCCCATGCACCACAACCACTGAGCCCATGCACTGCTGTAACGACTGGAGCCCACGTGCCCAGAGCCAGTGCCCCACCAGCTCTCATTCTCACAGCCATGAGAGACCCACGCAGCACAAGGAGGAGTATCCCCCACTCACAGCAACAAAGACGTAGTGCAGCCAGAAATAAAATAAATAAATAAAAATTTAAAAAAGGGAACAGCTCTTGACAAGGATGTTATGAACAGTATGGTCACTCAAGACTTTGTTTTCATTGCAGGTGACACAAAACTCATACTGAAGTGGCTTCAGAAAAAAAAAATACAACTTACATCTCATATCATCAAAAAGCTCAATGATTTAGGCACCGTTGGGTGCAAGGACTCAAATATTAAAATCACAACTTTATCTCTTGTTCCACTTCAAGCTGTCCATCCTCAGACAAATTCTCTCTTCCTGCTGACATGAGGTCTTCAGCAGCTTCAGCCCCATATGAAGCTAGGTTTTGATTTATGGGAAAGGAACATGGGGGCATCTCAGAAATTCTTGTAAAACTGTTGCATCTCATTGGCCCATCTGAATGCCATACTCTTACCTGAGCCAATACCTTATGGGAGGAGGTATTTGATGATCTAATTGGCCAATTCTGAGAAACATGATCATGTCCGGAGCCAATCAAGACCATTTGACTCACATGGACTGGGAATGGGAGAGAGTGGTTTCATATATAAAAAGAGCGGTGAAAACAACCACTCAAAACCATCATGGATAGTTACCGACAGAGAGTATTTACTGTGCTTTGAAAAATGTAAATGGGACCCATCTTTAGGAAAAAAAAAATCATTAAAAATGCTGCAAACACTGCAAGTTCCCCATCTTATTTCTAGCTGGGAGGAGGCTTAATCCAGGGGCTTCTAACTGCTATTGGTCATGAAAGTGACTTGAACTCTTGCTCTCTGAACAGACCTTTTTCATCTTATAAATCTTCTAACTTCACACAGAGCTCTTACATCTGTTCCTTTATTCGATCTAAATTTAACAACACTCCTGTGAGTCAGAGAAGTTAAGTAACATGCTTAAAATCACACAGCCATTCCAGAATTCTTGCTTCCTAACTTATAAACAGAGCACTGGGTCTAGCCATTTTGATCCTTGTTGCTAAAAAGAGATACTGGGAAGATGAGAGAGGGGAGGGGTAGAAATATGGACTAATTTAAACATGAAAGATTCTGAAGGCAGGAGATGAATCCAGTAGACTTAGGCCCTGTGTGCATAAGCTCCAAGTTTGGTGTGGGCACAGACAAAGCAGCAGACCCTACTGTTTCCTGTGCTTATCACATAGGTAAGCACAGAGACGTCTGGGAGATCCAGCCAATTTTGAAGGTGATGGCATTCTTCAACGGAAGATGGGAACAAGAAAGTCTGCATCTTTAAGGATCGCATAACCCTCACTTTAATTATTAACTTGCTGCATTATTAACTGACCAGGTGTGTGCGGCAGAAAACAAGGGTCAGAACTCCATGGCCACGATTCATTCCTGGTGGAAACTCTAGGACCTTCTGAGACCTTCTTAGGGCACATTTAGGACCCTGAATTCTGATGACTGATGGCTACCTTCCTTCCAGAAACGGGAACAATTTGTTTGTACTTCGCTGCTGCTGCTCCTAAGTCACTTCAGTCATGTCCAACCCTCAGCAACCTCATGGACTGCAGCCTTCCAGGCTCCTCCATCCATGGGATTTTCCAGGCAAGAGTACTTTAGGCTTTAGCTAAGATGATAGCTCTGGGATTCCCCAGTGGCTCAGTAGTAAAGAACCCGCCAGCAATGCAGTAGCTGCAGGAGACACCAATTTGATCCCTGCGTTGGGAAGATCCCCTGGAGGAGGGCATGGCAACCCACTCCAGGATTCTTGCCTGGAGAATCCCATGGATGGAGGAGTCTGGCAGGCTACAGTCCATAGGATCGCAGAGAGTTGGACACAACTGAAGCAACTTAGCAAGCGTGCAAGACTATAGCTCTAGGCATTTCCTCCCAGGGTCCTGAGTGGCTAGTGTTGCCCCCCTCAGGCCTAATGTTGTCCCAGGTCCCCCATCTTTCCTGGTCTCTTTCTAGACAATAAAGGCAGCCTTGGGAAAAGAAGAAGGGGAGGAACTTAGGAGGTAGGGTTTAAGGGCACAGACCTAAATTATATTAGGGAAGAGAGGAAAATAGAGTGCTTTTTGCTGAATTGCCTTTCACAAGACACTGGCAAAACAGAGCTCAAAGCAGCTATTCCCAGGGATAGATGTGCACCCAGGCTGCTTTCAGACATTCAAATTTTCATTCATTCCCAAAAGTCAGTCACACAGGTACCATCTTCAAAATTTTGGCTTCATTCCACCTGCACTTTTACATTTTTTGCCTAAAACAATACACTTGAACTTAAATTTTTTTTAAGGAAACTTTTATACCCCCACCACAAATGGAGAGCCACGACTACTATTTGAAAAAAATGATGCATTCAGAAAACCAAACAAAGTCATTAAATCCTAGTTGGTCTTGGTAGCTGTCCTTAGTTCTAACTCCAGAGATATTCTGTTAAAAAAAAGAAAAGAGGGGGCTTCCCTGGCAGTTCAATGGTTAAGACTTTTCCAATGCCAGGGGCATGGTTAAGGAACTAAGATCCCATATGTCTCGTGGTGCAGCAAAAACAAAACAACGAGAGGGGTAGTAAGGAGAAGGGGTAGTAGTATGGGTGAGGAGGGGAATAGCAAGTATAAAAGATGCTATTGTTACTTGTTGTTCAGTCGCTGAGTCATGTCCAACTCTTCATGGGCTGCAGCATGCCAACCTTCTATGTCTTTCACTATCTTCTGGAGTTTGCTCAAATTCATGTCCATTGAGTTGTTGATACCAACCAAACATCTCATCCTCTATCGCCCCCTTCTCCTCCTGCCCTCAATCCTTCCCAGCATCAGGGTCTTTTCCAATGAGTCAGCTCTTTGCATCAGGTGGCCAAAGTATTGGAGTTTCAGCTGCAGCATCAGTCCTTCCAATGAACATTCAGGGTTGATTTCCTTTAAGACTGGCTGGTTTGATCTCTTTGTTGCCCAAAGTACTCTCAAGAGTCTTCTCCAGCACCACAGTTTGAGAGTATCAGTTCTTCTGCATTCAGCCTTCTTTATGGTCCAGCTCACATCCAGACATCACTACTGGAAAAACCATAGTTTGACTATACCTCTGTCAGCAAAGTGATATTTCTGCTTTTTAATATGCTGTCTAGGTTTGTCATAGCTTTCCTTCCAAGGAGCAACTGCCTTTTAAATTCATGGCTGCAGTGACTGTCAGCAGTGATTTTGGAGCCCAAGAAAAGAAAATCTGTCACTGCTTCCACTTTTCTCCTTCTATTTGCCATGAAGTGATGAGACCAGATGCCATGGTCTAAGCTTTTTGAATGTTTAGCTTTAAGCCAGCTTTTTCATTCTCCTCTTTTGCCATCATCAAGAGGCTTTTTAATTCCTCTTCACCTTCTGCCATTAGATTGGTATCATCTGCATATCTGAGGTTGGTATTTCTCCCGAAATCTTGATTCCAACTTGTGATTCATCCAGCCTGGCATTTCACATGATGTACACCCCATATAAGTTAAATAAACAGGGTGATGATACACACCCTTGTCATATTCCTTTCCCAATTTTGAACTATATAGTTGTTCCATGTAAGGTTCTAACTATTGCTTCTTGACCTGCATACACGTTTCTTGGGAGACAGGTAAGGTGGCCTCGAATTCCCATCTCCTCAAGAATTTTCCAGTTTGTTGTGATATACACAGTCAAAAGCTTTACTGTCGTCAATTAAGCAGAAGTAGATGTTTTTGTGGAATTCCCCTTGCTTTCTCACTGATCCAATGAATGTTGGCAATTTGATTCTTGTTCCTCTGCTTTTGCTAAGTCCCATTTTTACATCTGAAAGTTCTTGACTCACAGACTGCTGAAGCCTAGCTAGAAGGACTTTGAGCATAACCTTGCTAGCATGTGAAATGAGCACAGCTGTACAGAAGTTTGAGCATTCTTTGGCATTGCCCTTCTTGGGGATTGGAATGAAAACTGACTTTTTCCAGTCCTGTGGTCACTGTTGAGTTTTCCAAATTTGTTGACATATTGAGTGCAGGACTTTCATAGAGTCACCTTTTAGGATTTGAAATAGCTCAACTGGAGTTCCATCACCTCCACTAGCTTTGTTTGCAATAATGCTTCCTAAGGACCACTTGATTTCACACTCTAGGATGTCCCACACTCTAGGATATCCGGCTCTAGGTGAGCGACCACACCATTGTGATTATCTGGGTCATTAAGATCTTTTTTTGTATAGTTCTGCTGTGTGTTCTTGCCACCTCTTCCTAATCTTTTCTGCTTCTGTTAGGTCCTTACTGTTCTTTTTCTTAATTGTGCCCATCCTTGCATGAAATGTTCCTTTGATATCTCCAATTTTCTTGAAGAGATCTCTAGCCTTTCCCATTCTATTGTTTTCTTCTATCTCCTTGCTTTGTTCACTTAAGAAGGCTTTCTTATCTCTCCTTGCTATTCTCTGGAACTTTACATTCAGTTGGGTATATCTTTCCCTTTTTCTCTTGCCTTTCGCTTCTCTTCCTTTCTCAGCTATTTATAAGGCTTCCTCAGACAACCACTTTGCCTTCTTGCATTTCTTTTTCTTTGGATGGTTCTAGTCACTGCCTCCTGCACAATGTTATGAACCTCTGTCCACAGTTTTTCAGGCACTCTGCTTATCAGAGCCAATCCCCTGAATCCATTCATCACCTAGTTGCACTAATACCAGACTTGGATCCTTGATATTACCAGAGGTACTGTGATGTTGGGAAGGCAATGACTTTCTCACCAAATGCTTCACTCTTACTTCATTCTTACCTGGACTGGGGAATACCATGACTTCCTGAGCAAATATTTATCAAGTTGCCAGCTAAGTGTTCTTGGCCCCAGAGGAAGAGGGATGTGTGAGAAGATATATAGGGCTGGGAAAATCCTCACTGAGGAGAGAAACAAGGCCACAGAAAATAAAATAATTTCAAATTGGGTTGAGAACCACTAAACAAACAAACAAATAAAACAAGGACAAGGGTTATAATAGTGAATTGGAAACACATGGGATGTATCAGGGTGGACTTCACATACCCGAGCCAAGGTCAGAAGGCAGTTTGGTTTTTGACTGATACAGAGCTGAGTTTCCAGTAGAAAACTCACGTTCCAGATTGGATTCTTAGGAGTGGGAAAGTGGTTGGCGGCTGTAACTGGATTCCCTAGGCATAATCTCAAGGACACTAGAGAGGCCTGCTCTTTGCCCCTGATTCAATTGGAAAGCAAAGCAGATGTTGTCTTAATAGTTTTCCAGCCCAATGGCCAAGAGAAAACAAAATATGTCATACATGTGGTTATGTTTAAAGGCAAGAGTATAACACATGTCCAGCCAACACTGGATGTTGCCGGAGCAAGGGATTCCATCTGTAATCGCAACTGAGTTAATCTAATTAACTGCTGCAAATGAAGATGCCTGTTTTCAAGTTCAGCCAAAGCAGTCACAAGGATACAGGATTTACAGTGTTTTCCCCTCTTTTCTCTTTGTAAAGCACCCCTCAACCTGCCATCCTGTTTCTAAATGGTGAAGTGCTGGTGACATGACATGAGGGTTTGTGTTTGCTGTTTGGGCTTGATCGTTACATAAGCCAAGGTTCAGTTCCCTTAAGACCCTAGAGCTGAGAAAAAAAAAAATTGGTACAACTGCTTTTGATCACAAAAATTGATCTATATTGGGTCCCCAAGATGGAGACTGCACAATCCACCAACACATTCCATTCATGGAAGCCCTGCCTCCAAGTCCTTGCAGAGAGCCCAGGCTTATATCCGAACAGCCTGTGTCTCTGGGATTCACTTAGAGGGCTCCGGATATGAGTGTTGTCAGACTCTTAAAAGCAGTTCCTGAAATCTCAGGCTTTACACTGCTCTGGTAATTGCTGGCGATTCCCAGGGGAGTGAGGAGTGGGAGGTGGCAAGGATGAAAGGCTGACTGTAGCTCTGCTTTTGAGGCCTCTTGAATCAGCTCTGAAGGTTGGGGAGACTGGGGGAGGATCATGGATTAAGCTCATTCCATTTAAAAGAGCTCACTCAGCTATAAGGAAAAAGCCACATGATGACAGAGCTAGGTTTATAAACTGCAGGCAGATCGGGCCCCCATTCCCTACAAGATTAACACTCCAGGGTCATCACATTTTAGGTTCCCAGAGGCAGAAAGGTTAGGGGAGGGGGCTTTGCGCTCAGGCAGTCCTGGGTATAACTTCCAGCTCTCTCACGTCTTTACTACATGTTGAAACCTCTGTAAATTGTTTTTGTGGAGGGAGGGATGGGGTTTGTTTTTATTATAAAAGAAAAGCAATTCCTCCAGAAACCTAACAAAGGAAGGGAATATTTCACACTCAGAGAATAGACATCAGGATACAAAATTATGAGTGATTTGACTCCAGACCCAGCCCCTCTCTGAGCCTCTGTTTCCTCATGTATGAAATGGGGGGGCTTCCCTGGTGGTCCAGTGGCTAAGACTCTATGCTTCCAATGCAGGGGGCCTAGGTTAGATCTCTGATTGGGGAACTAGATCCCACATGCCCCGACAAAGAATTTGTATGCTGCAACTAAGATCCAATACCGCCAAATAAATAAAAAGTAAGTATGAAATGGGCATGACACCACCCACCTCTCAGAACTGCTCTGAGGATGGGAGATGATGCACATGGAAACATCAGGGTCAGTGCCTGGCTTGTCGTCTGCATCTAACATTCAGCAACCATGGCTTCTTTGTGCCACTCTGCACCTCCCCCAGATCTGCCCTCTTCTTTCCCTTTGCTGGTTTCCTTTGTGGCTGCCTGCCCCCAACCCAGGCAATCTATGATGTCATCCAACCCTGATGTTTCCCATTCTTCCTGAGGTCATCTGCTGTTCAGGGACCACTCTGGGTGATGGCCATCAGTACAAGCTGCGGCTCCATTTCTGCAAATGGAAATTCCCAAGTGTGTTCCGTGCAATCATAACCGATGCCTGTGAACATTCCTTAAGAGAATTAAAACACAAAATGGAATTCTGGGGTCATATCATTTCGCAAAAAGCTTAGAGATTCACAGTGCACATCAGCGTATTAAAGGAATCCTGCAGCAAATAAACTCATCTAGCTTTGTTTATTGTTACTCTCTCACTTTATGTGACCTCGTGGCAGCCAATTATCCCTAGTCTTTTCTCTAAGTGCTTTCCTTTACATTCTCTCCCTGCAATAACTGCCCCCGCCTTACAAATGCGGAAATAGGGTTCAGAGAGGTTAAATGATTCACCTGATGGTCCAGCTGGGTAGCCCCAGAACCAGCTACGTTCTCTCTGAGTCAAGGCTCTTTTCTCCACATCTGGAAGAAATGGCTTAATGTATTCCTTTCCTGCTCAACAGCCATAGAATCAATAAATCATTGGATGGGCTCCTAGGATTACATTGCCCAACAGTTTCATTTTCTTGGCAATGAGATAACCAGGAAAGAGAAACAATTTTTCCCAAGAATTAGGAGTGGCAGAGCCAGAACTGGCACTGAGCCAACTAACCTCCAAGCCTAGCTGCCATTTCCTCACACCCAGAATTCACACGTCTGGCTCACACTCCTCAGCCATCTTTCGTTCTATCTTTCCTTCCTGCAGGGCTAGAGCAATGCTGCCCAATAGGCCTTTCGGAAATGATGATGGAAATGTTCCATACTGCTAGCCATGAACTCTATGTGCCTACTGATCACTTGAAATGGATCTAGTACAATGAGGAACTGAATTTTTAAAATTTATTTATTTTAATTGGAAGATAATTACTTTTTAATATTGTGTTGGTTTCTATCATATATCCATCAACATGAATCAGCCATAGGTATACATATGTCCCTTCCCTCTTGAACCTCCCTCCAAGGAACTGAATTTTTAATACTATTTTATTTTAATTAACTTACATTTAAATAGTCACATGTTGCTAGTGGGTGCCATATTGGAGAGGGCAACTCTAGAGATCAGAAACTATAGTGAGTCTATAGACCTAACCCATGCAGTTGCTATGTGAGTAGAAGATCTCTGTAATAAAAAGAAAAAAAAATCGACTCTAAACTACTTGGACCTTGTTATGGGCAACATTCAGTTTCATTTAATGTCAGGTAACAACGTGGGACACCTTTGCTCAAATATATTCCTCCTGTCCCTGGCAATATACTACCCATCTTTCTAATACAAGTTCAAAGTCATCCCCTTCAGGAAGCCTTTGATGATTTATTTTTTCTGTCATCAAGCAGAACGAAGGAATTCTTCTATGGACTTCCACACTTCCTATATTTGTCCCTAGATGGATGAGAGAGAGGAGAATTTCTGTTTTGCTGAAAGCTATTTTGTGAGCAAGTGGATGAGCGAGGAGAGAGTTTGCCTGTGGGGAGGGAGTTGTGGCAGAGGCGCTAGGGGAATGGTGTGAGAGAGATAAGCAAGACTTCATTAAAGGAGATAAGTGATATGCAACTTAGCCTTCTCCTCTATCTCCCTTATAAAATCTTTAGCAAATGTAGACATTACAAATTACAGTGACATACGGATAAATCTCACGATGTTGAGAGAAAAAAACAAATCGCATGCTTCACAATACAAACATTCAGCAAACTAGATATTGAAGGGAATTTCCTCAGCCAGTTAAAGGGTATCTGTGGAAAAACCCAGAGCTAACACCATACTTAATGGTGAAAGGCTGAATGCTTCCTTCTAAGATCAAGAATAAGACAAAGATTTCTGTTCTTGCCAATTCTACTCAACATTGTACTGGAAATTCTAGCCAGGACAATTATTCAGGCACCCAATTTTCGGCAAAAAAAGGCATCCAGATGGGAAAGGGAGAAGTAGAACTATATTTGCAAGATGATACAATCTTGTGCATAGAAGATCCTAATGAATCCACCAAAAAAACTATTTGAGTTACTGAACAAGTTCAACAGGGTTGGAGGATAAAAGAGCAATATGCAGTAAGCAGTGATATTCCCTCTATACACTGACAATGAGCAAATTGAGAATGAAATTAAGAAAACAGTTTTATTTGTAATAGCATAAAAGAATAAATGCTTAGAAATAATTTTAACCAAAGAATAAGACTTTTGAACTGAAAAGCTACTATATACTGTAGAAAGAAATGAAAGAAGAACTAAACAAATGGAAAGACGCCCCATGTTCATAGACTGAAGATTTTATACGGTCAGGATGACAGTACTCCTCAAATTGATCTATAGATTCAAAGCAATCCCTATCAAAATATCAGCTAAGGTCCTACGAAATTGACAAGTTGATCCTAAAATGCATATGGAAATTCAAGGGATCCAGAAGAGTAAAAACAATCTTGAAAAAAAAAAAAGAACAAAGTTGGAAGACTCACACTTCCTGATTTCAAAACTTATTACAAAGCTTATTAGAAATCCAGAAAGTGTGGAACTGGTATCATAATAGACATATAAACCAACAGAATAAAACTGAGAATCCAAAAATAAAGCCATTCACTGTCAATTGATTGTTTTACAAGGGAGCCTAGACAATTGAATTCAACAAACAGTGTGGGACAACTGGATAGCCACATGCGAAAGAATGAAGTTAGACCCTTAACTCACACCATGAAAGTGAAAGTGTTAGTAAATAAAGAAACTGTGATGGACACTTTTGATGCCCCACGCAGACTTGTTTTCACAAGCCAGTGTACCCATAGCCAAGTATTGACTGCTGATGACTCTCAGTTGATCCCTGCTGGTTCCCTGGCCTCAAAAGTGAAGGTGTTAGTAGCTCAACTGTGTCTGACTCTTTGCAACCCCATGGACTGTAGCCCATCAGGCTCTTCTGTCCATGGAATTCCCCAGGTAAGAAGACTGGAGTGGAGCTATTCCTTTCTCCAAGGGATCTTCCCAACCCAGGGATTGAACCCAGGTCTCCTACACTGCAGGCAAATTCTTTACCATTTGAGCCATTAGGGAAGCCCAATTCACACAATAAACAGGAATTAATAAAAGTGGATCAAAGACCGAAATATAAGAGCTAATGCTATAAAACTCATAGAAAAAACATAGAGTAAATCTTCATGACCTTGGAATAGGCAATGGGTTCTCAGGTATAACAACCAAAGCACATACAACCAAAGACAAAGTTGATAAGTTGGACTTCATCAAAATGACAAACTTTTGTATTGCAAAGACAATATCAAGAAAGTGAAGACAATCCACAGAATGTGAGAAAATTTTTGCAAATCGTATACCTAATAAGAGACTTGTATCTAGAGTATATAACAAAGTATGACAACTTCATAATTAAAAGACAGCCCAGTTACAAAATGGGCAAAGGATCTGAGTAGACATTTCTCCAAAGAAGGTAAATGAATGGCCAATAAACGCATGAAAAGATGCACGACATCATTAGTTACCAGGGAAATGAAAATCGAAAGTACCATGAGATACCAGTTCACACCCACTAGGATGACGATAATTAAAAAGACAGGCAATAACAAGTGTTCGTGAGGATACAGAGAAATTGGAACATTTGTGCACTGCCAGTGGGAATACAAAATGATTCACTTTTTGAAAACAGTTTGGCAGTTTCTCCAAAAGTTAGGCATAGAGCTACCACATGGCTCAACAATTCCACTCCTAAGTTCATTTGGGTTTTTTATTAAGCAAAAATCTGAATGAAAATTTTGGCCAATCCAATATATAGAAAAGAAACGAAAAGATGCCCCCATAAAAATTTATGCATGAATGTCCATAGCAACATTATTCATAATGGTCACCCAAATGGTGGAAAACACCCAAATGTCCATCTGCTGATAAATGAAAAAAAAAAACTATAAAATGTGGCATATCCATACACTGGAATATTATTTATCAGCAATAAAACCTGATGCATGCAACAACACTGAATGAACCTTGAAAACGTCAGGCTAAGGGAAAGAAGTCAGACACAAAAGACCAGAGATTCCATTTATGGAATGTCCAGAAAGGACAAATCTATAGAGACGGGATTAGTGGTTGCCAAGGTCTGAGAGGGGATGGGGAGATAGGGGGTCATGGTTAAGGGGGTGGCAATCGGAGAAGGCGATGGTACCCCACTCCAGTACTCTTGCTTGGAAAATCCCATGGATAGAGGAGCCTGGTAGGCTGTGGTCCATGGGGTTGTGAAGAGTCGGACACGACTGAGCAACTTCCCTTTCACTTTTCACTTTCATGCATTGGAGAAGGAAATGGCAGCCTACTCCACTGTTCTCGTCTAGAGAATCCCAGGGACGGGGGAGCCTGGTGGGCTGCCGTCTATGGGGTCACATAGAGTCGGACACGACTGAAGTGACTTAGCAGCAGTAGCAGCATCAGTGTTCTGCTGTAACTTGATTCTGGTGATATTCACACAGCTTATGAATATTCTAAACATTTGTACATGGATACATTGAACTGCACATCATAAATGAGTGTATGGTATCAAAGCTGATTACAAAAAGCAAGTTGCAGATGGATACATAACATGATATCATTTATTTGATATACAGACAAAGAGTGTGCAAATCACACTCTTCTTTCAGGAACATGTACAAATGCAGAGAAAACATAAAGATGTGCATGTGAATGAGAAACACACAAATTTAGGATGGTAGTCACTGCCAGGGAGGGACAGTTAGTGGATGAGGGATATGCAGGGTGCTTCTACTGTGTTTGTAACATTGATATCTTAAGCTTGGCAACTGGGTGTTTCTGGATATTGATCCATATACATTTTCTTTTGTTAGTTTGTTTTTTAAACTTTTTGTTTTGTGTTGGGGTATAGCTAATTGTGTTGTGAGAGTTTCAGGTGAACAGTGAAGGGATTCAGCCATATGTAGACAGGTGTCCATTCTCCTGTAAACTCCCCTCCCATCCAGGCTGCACTGCACATCATAAATGAGTGTATGGTATCAAAGCTGATTACAAAAAGCAAGTTGCAGATGGATACATAACATGATATCATTTATTTGATATACAGACAAAGAGTGTGCAAATCACACTCTTCTTTCAGGAACATGTACAAATGCAGAGAAAACATAAAGATGTGCATGTGAATGAGAAACACACAAATTTAGGATGGTAGTCACTGCCAGGGAGGGACAGTTAGTGGATGAGGGATATGCAGGGTGCTTCTACTGTGTTTGTAACATTGATATCTTAAGCTTGGCAACTGGGTGTTTCTGGATATTGATCCATATACATTTCCTTTTGTTAGTTTGTTTTTTAAACTTTTTGTTTTGTGTTGGGGTATAGCTAATTGTGTTGTGAGAGTTTCAGGTGAACAGTGAAGGGATTCAGCCATATGTAGACAGGTGTCCATTCTCCTGTAAACTCCCCTCCCATCCAGGCTGCCACATAACATTGAGCAGAGTCCATGTGCTACACAGTAGGTTCTTTTTGGTTATCCATTTTAACATAGCAATGTGTACATGTTCATCCTTATTTCCTTAACTACCTCTTCCCCTCACCCTTCCCCCTAGCAACCATAAATTCATTATCTAAGTCTGCAAGTCTCTTTCTGTTTTGAAAGTTCATTTGTATCATTTCTTTTTATATTCTACATATAAAGGATGTCATACATATTTCTCCTCTGTCTAACTTACTTCACTCAGGATGACAATCTCTAGGTCTATTCATGTTACTGCTAATGGCATTATTTCATTCATTCTTGTTAACAGCTAAGAGTCCCTTGGACTGCAAAGAGATCAAACTGGTCCATCCTAAAAGAAATCAGTCCTGAATATTCATTGGAAGGACTGATGCTGAAGCTGAAACTCCAATACTTTGGCCACCTGATGCGAAGAACTGACTTATTGGAAAAGACCCTGA